>UCOM01000262.1:0-99969 GCA_900474385.1 Ormyrus pomaceus
GAGCTAATGTAAAAGTTAATATTTTTGAAAAGTAAAATCTCTTCGGTTTGTCTGGCAACCTGACCTAAGTTTGATATAAAAAAAATTCTTTAATTTCGAACTTTTTCAACATATTTTTTATTTTTTTTTCTTATGGACTCGCTAATTCGCCGGAGCCACCTTAAATGTGAATTTTGTCGGGGGTTGGAGTGTACTTCACAAAGAGTCTAACGCTCCGGGAAAAGGTGCCTTGACTCAGCCGAAAGCGGCTTACTTATGCCTGTACAGGGTCTACTTTGCTTGCGAGTTACCGGTCGCCACCTAGAGGCGACGCTGCGAATCAGTCTCGCTAGATTTATCCGCTTACAGGAGTGAGCTCCCGTTACACAGTTAGATCAAAAAACTAAGAATTATAAGATAGCATAAATAAATTATACCAAATATTATAAATAATTCATATTATAATATTTGGTATAAAGTATCATATAAAGTACTATTTCGATACGTTGTTGATTTTCGATACGAGTGCGGGTATAGTACTCGACACGGGTGTGGAAATTGATTATTCATCTCGCGAGTCATTTTTCGCCCGAGTGAAACGTGACCATGAAAGTGGTATAAAGTGATTTTATGTAGGATTATTTTATTAAAAATATTATTTCTGCGAAAAATTTGGCCGTTGCGACTTTGACTCCAGGAGGCTAGGTTCTAGCGATCCTCCGTTTGAAGAACCTGAGCGTCCGGAATCCCTGATCTGCTCACTCTAGCGAGCGTCGAGTGCTCAAGCGACCTAAACTCCGAGACGTTGCTATCCCTGCGAGCGCCACCACTTCTGCCGCGAGGATATAAAAGGGGAGATCCAGCCCCGAGAACTGAGATCTATTGGAGTAGAGCGCGGAATGACACGCCGTCATTATATTTTCTTAAACACTTCAACTCTTATATTCCTTTAGCATTAATATATTATTATCATTTTTTTAAAACTAATTGAGAGTATTTATTGCATCCTGACAAAATTCCCTACATTTATAAACAATATCTTTTTATACGGCATGTGCAAGGCTTGATTTAGAGCGTGCGTTTTTATTCAAACGTGCGCAAAATAGAGTTTTGCGCATGGAAAATACGGTTTATTATTTGATAAAATTTACGATCCTTTAATAAAAAAAGGGGGGGAAATGAGAATACATCTCGTCCTTTTCAATAAACTCCCTTCAGACTTACTAAAGAAATTCATCTCAAGAGACACAAGGCTTCCTTCACCCACCATCGTTGTTTTCCTTTACCACCCTATTACCTATAGAAATCCTCCCCCAAGCACGCAAACACGCAGCATGCTGCAGAGCGGATCTGAATCTGCCCCAGGAGCCATCGGGGCCGCCGTGTCTGGACGTTCCGTCAGGCTCTGATGAATTTCACAGGAGGTCGTTGTCAGCGGCGCGGCGCCGGTAATTACGAGTGCGTCGGGATGCAACGGTCTTGTAACTGCCGGCGAGACACCGCGAGCGTGGTTGCGGTCGTGTTTCCAGATGGCCATTGGCGCTCCTGCAGCCCTTTTTTTTCGTCTAATTCTTGCCGGGGAGGTGATTTTGATTTTCGATCTGGCGCAGAGGATGCGCTGAGGATTTCGCGTGAAGGATATTTCGGGGACGGAGGATGAATTGACGTATTCCGTTTTTACTTGGTACAATGTAGTAGATAGGGATATTACATTACTGATGTGAAGTTTATTACGAGAATATATATGTATATAACAGATGTAGTATTCTATCTATGTTAATCGCGTGTCGCCTCAGATTTATAATGCAATTTCAAACATTTTTAAACTTCAGCGTAGTCTTACTTCCTATTATTATTATATTTATACACATTGCAATTTAATTATTGAACAGGATATCCTTTGAAATATATATTATAAAAAATAGATAGTAACAGAAACGTTGCAGTTAATTAAATATTCAGGAGTGTTTAATTATATAAAATGAAACTAAATAAGCAATTAGATAAATAATGTATTTATTTTTTTGGCTGTACAGAAAGTTTACAGTGTCCGTTTTCGAGTACAAAATAGTTGAAGAGGCACATGCAATGATGATGAATGATGATCGAATTATGAAAATGTTCCATAATTCTAATATAAAATCAATAATATTTCAGAAAGCTAATCGAATTCTTTAACTTTAGCAATTAATATTCCTTTTATATTTTTGCTTAATAAATTACCATTATTTGCGTCAAAAATTGGTAACGCCGCAGTTAGCCTTTTAAATTACTCGAAAATTTTTCACCGATTGTAGTACGCTTTTGAGGGTTAAGTCTCAGCCCGACTAAAAGTAATGTTCTTACATTACTTAGGTTTCAAACGATATACTCAGTACTCGTGCATTTTCGCTTCCGCCTTGCGCGCGCATATTTCGTTCCTACTTCCGTTGCCTGATCCGACTGAATTTCTCATTTCAACGCGTCCGGCCCAGCTGGCGCGATAAAGGTGTTTGCGTGCGAAAAATAGGCCATTATTTAAATGACGAAATAAGCCCGATATTGTACGTTAACGACTCAATTTCTTGCGTGTCTCCCTCTCTCTCTCTCTCTCTGCGCGTGACGGATCGATCGAAAATTTCTGCGACCGTCGGCTCGCCTCGATTTTAGGTTTCTCTCTGAATAAGAGAGGAAGCTCGCGAGAATTTCGATTTGCATAATAAACTTTGAATACTAATAACCGGATTATGCACTCAAACAAGTGAAAGTACCAATATTGGAGCGGGCGGCGGCATCGACGGGTCTGAAACATGTGCGGTTTCAATGATCTTGATTGACATCTCGAGTGCCCGTCCGATATTCGCATATTAGCGATATTGCTTTCGTGCCAAGGCTTTAAATTTTCTCTTTGATTTTATCGGTGGGAGAGCTCGTCGGTAGGCACTGAGTAAACTAATCCATTTCTTCTCAAAAGAATATTTCGAGGTTGGATTTTTTAAAAAGGATTTGTAAGACAGTAATAAAAGTGTCATTGAAAATTATTTTACGCTGCATTGTAAAACCTAGTTTATTAAAAATATTTATAATTTTTGGGAATGAAGCGAGGCGTGGGTTGTGAGAAAAAATACTATATTTTAATTTTAGAATAAAATATAGTAATTTTCTCATAGTGCAAAACTGCCTTCCGTTACTAAAATATGTAGTCACTTTTAATAACCAATCAATTTACCTTGACTAGCCAAAATTCTCGCTCGCTCATACTCACTCGAGATGATAAAACTTGATTATATATATACAATGAAGAATATAAATATATGCAATGAAGATTTCGAGGACCGGAGAAACAACAAATTAATATTAGGTAGATTGTTAATTGTATATATATTTATTTTCAAGAAAACTATACATTTAATGAGTTCCAAAAGGAAATCTTATATTTTTTTATGACCAGGGTGATAAAATTTAAGAAATTTTTTATTTCTATAGAAAACGTAGCTAAAACTGAAGTGTTAAACTTAACACTGGTCGGCGAAAAAGTTAAAAAAAAATGTATGTAACTCTTACTCCTCTCACCGTTGGTTTAATAGATTTAAGAATACCAATATTTATCCGAGACCTTTTAATCTTAAGAAATATAATAATTAAATAATCGCAGTTCTTGTTTAGCATACATTCCTCCACCCCAATTATAAAATGCCCAAAATAAAACGAATCATATTCACCAAACGAACCATATTCCTCCAAGAAAGCTAATCCGAATCCTTTTCTTTGCCTTACAGAAAGCGAGACTGGCGCGAATAAGGATCGCGAAGGCGTCGAGCGGCGCGGCGTTCGTGAGCAAAAAGAAGGCCGCGGAGGCGCGGCTCGCGGCCCAGGAGAGCGGCCTGGACTTGGACGAGAACTACAAGCAGGAGGACATCTTCGAGCTCCAGCATCATCACTTGCTGCGCTGCCTCGAGAAGACCACGGTGAGTCACGTTCCCTCAATTATACCGAGGCATCCTCGTATATTATACCTCGCGCGATCTTCATTGCCCTGGGCGCTCTTAATTCTTCAGCTGTTTAGCGGGCAAGGTCTCATTTTCTTTTTTGTCGAGGGCCTTTTGGGGATTATTGGGTTTTTATGATTGAAAGAATTAAATTGAATGGATAATTATACGAAACAGGATATTTTATTATTTGAGAATCGAACGGAAATTTTTATTCCTTAATGATTTAGTCTAAAAAAGTTGATTGAAGGTAGAAGATAAATGACAGCTCTATGAAAATTACTTAAAATTATTTATTAAAAAATTACATAACACTTTTCAAAATAGTATTCCGCTCTAATTTTTAATAACTGAACTCATCCTCTCCAAAAGAAAGTGGTTGAAAATTATATCTATTATTAAACTCTCAAAGAAAGGAATTCAAACTTCATATCTGAATCTCTTATCGATTGGTACACTTCCAGAAAAAAAGGTACCAACAACAACACGATCATACTTTCCGACGATAAAATTCAGAAATTGCACGTCAGTCAATCAACAGCACGCCATTTCCTCCAATCAATCGACAAAACCAACCCAACTTTTCTAATCACCAAAGCTCTAATTAGCCTCGGCGAATCGACATTCAATCCGGCTGAAATTCAATTCGCATTCAGAGTAAGTGCAGGCTTTTTGTGCGACATATCACTGCTACTCCGCCTTATTAAACGGAAAACCGATACTCCGCGACGTCGAGTATCCTCTTTCTTCGAGAAGACTTTCCGCAAGTTCCGCCTTCGACTTTCGGCGCTGCCATTGCATTCGAGCTTTTTCAGGCGATGCCGCTCGGCGTCGAGAAGTAAAGTTTCGTCGAAACGTCGAACTTCATTCGATTTTCGGACGAGCGATTCGGGATGCGGGAGTTGGCAAGTTGGGGGAAGTAAGACAAGTCTTGGCCGACATTTTATTGTTAAGGTGTTTTTAATTCTGGATGGAATTGTAATTTTAGTGGGGATAAAAAATGTTATTATCCTATTTGCAAAATGACCAAGTTTTATAAGTAGATAAATGGTTGTATAGTATAAGATAAAAGAATAACTTTTAGTCCGAGTATATATTCCTTGAGAAACTTTTTAATGCCACCTCATTTCCTTTTCTGAAAGAAACATAAAACTATAATTTTCTTTTTGAACTACAATTTAGCATTTTAATTTGATCTTGTCGAAGTTTTAGTGTACATTTCAAATTTTGTGGGCCAATATCTGTTCATATTAACGAGAAAAAAGAAAAGAAAAACATAGAAAAAGTAAGAAAATTAGAGCACAGAACCGATATCACACAATAAGTAAGTGATCTCAAATTACAGAGGAAAAAACTATAAAACGAAACTTTTCTTCGATACAATGATTACAAAGACTAATAAAGACATTCCCCTTCCTCGAAGCAAATATCAACCACTTCAACACCCTTCTTCAAAAAAAGATTCATAAAAATCTTTTATTGTCAAGCAGGATTATCTACAAAAAGATCGATAAGACCAATACGGTCCAACGACTCGAGGCAGCTCCTACTCGTCCTTAAATGAGTTTCATCGATCGCCGGCAGATAATATTCCCGGGGCCATTTTCATGATGACGACTGGAGTTTGGCTCCGCGCCGGTCTCTACATTAATAGGTCATTATTATATTAGTCGGCCCCTTCCCCCCTCCATTATCGTCTTCCGATTTTACGGCCTCATAAAGGCGTATTAGGGGATCGCGCGCTCATTGTGCCGCCGCGATTCCCCAATCGACTTTTATCGACGCCTCCCCCGAGCTCGATATGACACCTGGAATGTCGCGTAAACAACGGAGAGGGGCGAGTTTTCGAGCACTTAATTCCGCTGATGTAGTCGGTGACCTGAAATTCGCGAGCTCTGCGAAGCGCTCCCTCGAATCTTGCATTCCATTATCCTCGGGCCTTTGCCGCGCGTGGCTTCGAGTTTTGGAAATGCCCTCGACGATTTGACGCGGGCATAATTATTGTCCCCCGGCTCGGTTTCCGCTTTCAATTTCGACTCGAGTCGGATGCATAGATTATGATGTGATGTTCGTTCTCGAAATGTGACGTAAATATCTTCGTGTTTTTTTATTAATTTTCACTAAGTGATAGTTGGTTATGTAATAAATTACTTGTATTTTTAGGCTAAAAATCTTACAAAAATGTCTGCTTTTCCTGTAGCTTTATAAATTTAGTTTCCAAAAGTAATTGGCTATTTATATTACACAAATTAACCTTCAAGAAATCTGCAGTTATAATAAATTTAACACTTTTTTCATATACATATACAAAATGTCAGACAAACCTTCTCAAATAACTAGAACACTAAAAAAAAACGCCTTCCCAAAAGAAAACCTTAAAAAACCCGTTCTCTCTCAAAAAAAGCTCCTCCTCCCCGCCTCGCAATCGTCGAGCTTTGTCCTCCGGCGAGCTTTCCCAAGGCCTTCGGGCATCCCCGTAAGTCCGAGGCAGCAGCGGCGGCGGCGGCAGCCTCGCGCGACCGGATGCGGCGTAGGCTACGTGCGCGTTCCGGTTAGGAAGGCGAGCTGAGCTAAATTTAGCCCCGGTCGTGTTTGCCTCTCCACCCCCCGTCCGCGCGCGCCTCTCTCTCTCTCTCTCTCCCTCTCTGTGCGGGAGCTTTTAAAGGACGCGACCGACGGCTCACCTGCTCTCTCGCCCGGTATATTTGCGCAGGCGAGTCCCTTCCCCGAGACGCGCGCGCGCGCGCGTATTTGTACACGCTGCAGGCCTGCGAAAACTCGCCGCGCGGACGGCAAAGGGAGCCTGTTGTTCTTTGTCGCGAGGGGGGATTTGTCGGCGGAGCGAAGGAGAGAGGCCGAGCAGGGTGAGTGTTCGAGGGTTTTTTTTCTAGATTATTAGAGGGAAATTTAAGGATTTATTTCGGTATTCGGTAGCTTGATTTCTAGTGCAATGTTGTACATAAGATAACGTAAACAAACTAACATGTTGGAAAGATAAAAGATAATGATCACGCTGATCCTTCGATAATCAGTCGGCGTCGAACGGCAATTTGGCATTATCGCGCGCGAATCGCTCAAAAATGCCTGAAAACGCAGCAAACGGGCGGCAGAGAGGCTTATCTCCGCTCCAGACACCTCGGCTCTGTTTGCTCGGTCGTAAGTCACACGTATTTGCCTGCGACTCCAAATTGCCGGCTCTGTGTGCGCGCGGTAAACCACATCGGCGGTCGCCGCTATCGCTACTGCCGGGGGGAGCCTCTGGTAAATCCCAGGCTGAGAAAGTCCGGCGCGCGATATTTGGCGGGAGAGGCGAGAGGCGAAGATGCGGGGACGATGGGGTTTTAGTTTTTTGACTTGTTATTCTTAACCCGAATCATTAATGAGTTAATGGGATCTTAAAGTAGCAAGGGTTTTAAGAGGTGGTTCAGCACTTTGTTGGTTCGGTTCGCCGTTCAATTTTCACTTTCGACAGAATGAAGAAAATAATCGTATTATCAGATAATTTAAGATGCCATTCTTCGATAATGAATCCCCGAGTCTTTGATCTTCTTTGCGAAAGTTACCTCATTCTCATAACGAGATGTTTATCTTCCAGCGAAAGCTGCTTTTTCGTCGAAACCCGCTTAAAAGCCGCGATCGCGAATTCACTCAGCCGAGTAACCTAAAAATTTCGCGCGCGTAAAATCGCTCGAGCTCGAAAGGGGAGAGAGAACCGTAAATTAACGCCTCGCGCCCGAGAGTCCAGAAAAGACGTCGGAGGAGATTCCCCGGGGCCGAGGGGGGTGGTATCGCGGAAATAAAAGGCAACGATCCAATATTCAGCGCGCATCAACTTTCAGCGGCGCTTATGAGCGCTAAACTTTCCCATAAAAGCACCTCATCTCGCAAGTTTACCCGTCGGCGGGCTGGCGGCATGAATATTTCATTCCCTCGGCCGCGCGCGCGACAATCCGCGAAACTGCGACTCGGCGAAAAAGTGCGCCTCGTCAGCTTTCTCTCTCTCTCTCTCTCTCTCTTTTTCTCTCTCTCTAATTTCGCTCGCGGCTGCCGCTGCTTCATTTCCATTCGGCTAGAAATTTTTAAAGACTGCTCCATATTAATGCGGCACGGCGGACTCTACTTTTCGGGGACTCGGGGAATCGAGCGAAATGGGGGGGAATTTCAATGGCGGCCTGCAGGGAGTGTCTTATTTATTTTGGAGAGTGGAGGAGCTGGATTTTTCAGGCGACGCGCCGCGGATTCCGCCGAGAGGATATCTGCCGAGGGATCTGGACGGCGAGAGGCGAGAGGTTTAAATGAAATTTTTGGAGATGTGTATTATTGAAGATCCGCTATCTTGTAATTTGATTTTGAGAAATGTTCGCTTTCGTTCGGTGTACGTTGAAAATTTAAACGCAAACGTTAGTATGCTTTTATTTATTATCTTTTGCCCAATTTTAGTTGAAATAAAATTGATTTACGCGTAAATAAACTTGGTATATTTTTTAGCTACTTGTTTTCAATTTGAAATAACTGTTAAATATTGATTGTCTATATTTAATAATTGAAATAATGCAAACTATTGATTATCAAATAGCTTGTTAAATCTTCACAGTCGATTACATTTACTTTTCAATTTCATTAATTTAATTAACAACACCGTAAGAGTTTCTTTCAATAGTCACTTTTTAGCAATTAAACGCTCATAAAACAAACTTGCTTATATGTTACAAACATAATTTCCTTTGTAATATCACTTATTTATAACAGAATTCACTCACAGTAATACATATAATAGAAACAATTGTTCTATAAAATAATAAGATCTAAAAGTATTACTGCTTTGATACAAGGTACAATAACAAGCTAAAAAACAAACTCCATTAATTCTCCGCCCATTCCTCAAAAAAAAAAAAAAAAAAAAAAAAAAAACTGATTTCCACGACACGGTTCTTTCCTCCCGCACTTTCCCCGATTTCCGTCGCAGCCACTTATCAGCCGGCGCACTCAATTAAAAGCCAAAGCTCGCCGGCCTCGCACGCATATCTTTCGCTCGGAGCGGCCTCATTATTCGCTCGGAAGAATATCGATCCTCCCGCCCTTTGTGAAAGGCCTATCGTCCGGACGCAGGAAGTCCTTCTCTGTCTCTCTCTCTCTCGAATCAGATACATCGCTATCTGGGTTAAGTGTGTCGAAGAGGCAGTTCGAGAGATAGGTTAAGGGGGGAGGGGGGGGGGGGAGAGGAACAATAGGGAAGAAGCGCGAGGCACGAATTTTCGGACGAGCAGTTTTGGGAGAGATGGCCGCTGGATTGTTCGCCGATGACTGTAATTGGAAGACCGTTTTTCAGCTGAGCTGCTTCCGGGTGGAGTTTGAATGGTGCTTGCTTTCTTGCGGGCGAGGCGAAGTTTACGTTTGGAAATGGATATTATACGTAATTTTGTGACGGGTGGAGTTTTTAGAATGTGGGTAAACTGGGGATGAGATTTTCGAGCATCAGCTTATGTAAAAATATTAGTCTAGGAAAAAGTCATGCAAAAGTCTATATAAGTATATAATATTTATTACATAACTTCGTTGTTTATTGTTTTATTTGGTAAAGTAGTTGTAATGATATACATATATTTATATTTTATTACCTTTCTTATTAAAAAACAATATTTATAAATGATAAATTCATAACGGAAAGTAGTAAATTATTATTGAATTATTGTTAGAAATCGAAATTATAATGTTCCAAATTAGGGTACTATTATAATCAATTTGACGGAGGCAATGAAAGTAATGGTTACAGAACATTTGCGGCTATATTACCTAATCGATCCCTTAAATTTAGTGAAACAAGTATCTATTAGTCATTCAGCAGGTAATTTAGCGATAAATAGTCATAAATAGAACCATTTCTATTGATCCAACAAATATACCATATCCCGCAAATAAATGCAAACAAGTAACAGCAACAATATAGTTTTAAAAGTTAACGTTAATCAACCCAAAATTTACAATCCAATCATCGAACTGAACTCGCTAAATTCAACAGCAAACCATCCTTTCTAAACGCTCTTCTCAACGACAAAGAACTCGTCCGGCATTACATTAATAACTCGCAGTCCGTAATAGCAGAACAGCGCAACCGCAAAAAAAAGGCTCGCCCAAAAAAAGCGGCGTAAAAAGACCGCCCCGGGGGGGGGGATCGTCGAAAAAGCACCGGCAAAAAGAGGCGCGCATCGCGCCCGACAAAGAGATCGGAATCGCTCGCGCAACTTTCCTTGATCTGCGCCCTCGCGCGCTCTTCCGCCAAGGCGCCCCCTTTTTTGTTTCGCTGCGCGCGCGCGCCGGGAGAGATGATGCGACTCGGTTTTTGCTCTGCACCGAGAGCGCTCCGAGGGAGCGAGGCGCAGCTTTTTGCGGAGGCACGAGAGGTATTGGATTGCGGTTATTAACTGATGGATCGCTCGGAAATTGAAAATAAAAACGGGGAATTTTTATACCGGGTGTAAGTTTTTTTTTTTTTTTTATCTTCTCGAGCTCTCATTAGTGCTGAATTCAACGCTACGTGGATTGATGTTTGAGTGACGCTGAAATAACGCTGGAATATTGGTGCAATAATACTGAAGTGGTAACGTAATTATTTTTATGAATATTTATATTGTATCGATGAAATTCTGTATTTAACAACGTGTCTGCTTATTCGCATTAAACAAGAAAAGTTATTTATTTAATGCGACGCACGAAGGTCTAACGTTTGCAGAAAAATTATTATTTTGAATTTTAGTCTAAATTAAAATAACTGCGGGGTTTTTGAATTGACGATGCTTTTTTCTCAGTGTAACTAATTAAACGTTAAAGTTTACATCACCGAACTAAATCTAAAAAACGATCACTAAAATCACGACTTTCAACAAATTCTCCAGCGAGCATCTTAAAATAAACCCATCAATCGGCACCCATCGCCTCCCTCGGCTGTCCTCGCGGCCTCGCAATTCACGCCTCCTTCAAAAAGCCGTCGCTCGAGTAGTAAGTACCGGGCTGCAGTCGGGCGCAAATCTAATTTCCCGGGTAGAGGCCGGCGGGGGGGACGAAAATGGAACGGGGCGTTTTATCTCCTCCACTTCGGAAAGTAGATATCTGCTTCTTTCTTTCGCTCGCCGGCCGGCGGGCCGATATTAAATTCAAGGCGGCGCGCGTGTTTACGTGTAGCAATGCATACCTAAAGGGGAGGGAGTATAGTACCGGGGGAAAGTAGGTTGTAAGTGCAGCTGGCTGCGAGTCGAAATTCCGGATGGTAGGCAATGCGCGACGCCGTGAATCGAGGATGCAAGTTTCCCGAGCTACGGGACGCCGCGCTCGACGGGATCCCCCCCGATTCCGGGAGACTTTGCCTTTTGTTTTTCCGGTGGGAGTTTGAGAATTTCGTCGGGGGCTTCTTTTTGGTTCTTTGGCGTATTTCGCTAAGGAGAGTTTTGAGTTGTAGAATTGCGCTTGTTTTCGAATCATAACGTTTGTGTGAATTTGACGTTTAGAAGAAATTTTAAATTGATGTGGTTTGTATTAAGCGAAAGTGTTCATTACCTAATGTTTTTTTTAACTATTCGAGAAATGTCAGTTTTTGAAAAATTGATCGCTCGCGCAGATGATAATTCTATTGCCGTTTTTTTTATTGAACCA
This sequence comes from Ormyrus pomaceus, assembly GCA_900474385.1. Lineage (NCBI taxonomy): Eukaryota > Metazoa > Arthropoda > Insecta > Hymenoptera > Ormyridae > Ormyrus > Ormyrus pomaceus. Next base: position 11,595 of record UCOM01000262.1, read on the forward strand.
CAGAATTTACATATCTTGTTTGGAAATGATAATATCGTGATAAAAATTAAATAAAAACAAAGAAATTGTTACAATTTCATTGTAGAAGCTATTATTATTCATTTTAAGAATATTATCAATTTTATGAAAACAACAAGATTTATCGTCCACTCTGCAAGTAAATGGGAAATTTATTTTTAAATGTATAATTATTTTGCAATAAAAAAGCATTTTTAAGTACTTGTCTGGAGTAATAAAAACATTGTACAATATAAATTGCTACAAATTACGACACGTTTAATGACGCAAAAAGGTGCTTTTCAATAATAAATAAATTTCGCATCTTGACGAGCTCGACAAAAACGCAGCTATAAAAGCAGGCATTATTTATTGCCGCCTCGTCAATAATGCGAAACATCATTCACTAATAATAATTTGACGCTGATACGAGGGGAGGCGTAAAATATAATCGCATCAAGTGGAAGTTCAATTTTAGTTTTAATGGCCTGGTTAGTGCCTCCGGTGAAATATACAGCGGTTTGCTTTTAGCGAAATTCTAATGTTGATATTCGGTTTCGAACTTTCTTTAATCTGGCCGTTTCGCACCGAAACTTCAAAGCGTTCTTTCTTTTTTCACTGAAATTTTTATTTCCCCGGGGCGGACTCTATTCTTAAACGAAAGTTCTGCGCTTAAGGACCGGTAATTAAAATCGCTTTCCCGTTGATTCCTCGGATAAACGCGTCGATTATGAAATTTCCGCGCTTTTAAATAAACGATGAGTCATGAAAAGCAGCTACGTATATCGGCCCCCGTCTGCTAATGATTGAAACGCCGTTGAGCGTTTTCATCCAGTAGCCGGGAGAGGCGTGGAAAAAATCCATTAATTGGGTCACGAATCGCGATTGTTGAATGCTTGGCGTATTTTCTGGTAATCGCTGTTGTATTTTTAAAAAGGGATTCTTGGAAAGATTGTTACTGCATAAAACGTAACTGAAAAGCGAACATTAGAAAAAGGTAAACTATGAACAATTGGAATAAAATAAATTAATAAAGTCGATATTTTCATTCGAATATCTTATTTTATTGGAATAATTTAAAATATTATTTTAACGCATTGGAATAATCTTAAATTTATAATAAACAAATAATTTTCCTTTTAACTATGATCACTTACATTAGTTCCTATTTTGTTTAAAATACAATCCTTCAAAACTCACCCGAACTCTTCAATCTTCCCTCGATCACTTCCAAATCCGGCGAAAAATCCCGAATTAATAAACCCGCCTCAACCGCGAGGACGCGTAAACGCGCGCGCACTTTTGCGGGCGCCGCCAAGTTATTTACGAGAATCCGCGCGGGGCGAACGTCAATTTATGCCCTTCGTTCGAGGAATTCTTGCGTCGAGCGGCCAGGTGGAAATTTATGCGATGTCGCTATTTACGGCGTGCTTAGGAGCTCCGGAGTCATTACCGGCCGTAAATTCTACTCAAACCTGTCGTTTCGCGGGCCACCCCCCCCACCCCCCTCCCTATTTATACCGCCCGGTATCCGGCATTAACCGGCCGCCCGGCATAACCTACGCGCTTCCTCTGCCGGGTACTCAATTATGCGATGAGTTGCTGCGTTTTTTTCAATGGGCTCGAGCGAGGAGAGGCGGCGCTGGTGGCTGCTGGCGATTGGGTTAAGACGAGCGGCGAAGGTGGGCTTTTTTCCGATGGTTATTGAATAATTGTGCGAGCGAAACGTTAGTTTGAAATTGAAGCCTTTTGTGCTGCTTTTTTTGAAGATATAAAATAATGAAATTAAGCGAAACGGTACATGATTATTAATATCAATTAATATATAAATAAAATTATTATCATTATAATTATGGATGTATTATTATGTACAATTCAAGAAAAATCAGTAAAAATTCACTTCACAAAGCTATCACCAAAACATCGTGGCAACGCCAATTCCGTTCCATGACAGCGAACTCTCGGGAACTAGCAATTAAAAGCCGAAATGATCCCTAATACTTCCTAAAACGCACGAAACCGACTCGTTCCAATTAAAAGTCAATCCAATTCGAAAATAGTGTCAAGGGAAGGTCTTCGCAGGAGCAGCAGCCTTAAAAATCAATGAATTTCGGCTCTCGGGCAATATGTTTGTTAGCGTATAGGAGCGACTCAACAGCTGCTGCGGCAGCGGAATTGCAGTCCGGTCGCGTAGTTAATTCGAATTCACTTTTGGCCTAGTTAAGGCCTAGACAGCTGCGGAATTGGCAAAACAGATTTTCGCTAATTGAAAGGATCCCCTCGACGACTTCAAAGGATTTTATATAACCTACTGCGAGCCGCTCGAGAAGTCGGCCCCGTACACATTTCGCCGCCGCTACTTCCTAACGAACCCTTCTCTCTCTCTCTCTTTTTCTCTCGTTTTGTTCGCTTTTTCCTTTGATTCTGAAGCCGGCAGCGCTCGATTTGCATAACTTTTTAGTGTTCATTTTAATGCTCGCTTTCGGCTTTTCTTTTTACCGCCGCCGGGAAATATGACGAATTTAATAGTCCGATTCAATATTAAGCGCATTTTATAATTCCCTTTATAGGTGCACCTTTTATGAAATCGAGCAAATTGTTTTGCAAACTTTTTTTCGTTTATATTTAATAGGGCACAAGTATTCTGCAATTATTCAGGGCCTTTAGTTGTTTGGTTTAATGATTTCTTTCCGTATAAACAACTGTATACATGTATATAGCTTATTTAGACAGCTATAATTGTATGCATACACTGAGAGAAAAGTTTAGTAAAAATTAGCATACTGCCTAGTAAGGCCGCCACAGACTGTCAAAACCCAAAAAATGTCCATACTTCATAAGAAAATTTACCAAACAGTATAATAAAATTTCTTATAAAGTATAGTAATTTTTTTTGGGTTTTGACAGTCTGTGGAGTGGCTACATTATTAGACAATATGGTAATTTTAAAAAGATTATTTGTAAAGTTTACTATATTTCTTCTCTCAATGTAAGATTATGTATACAATTTGTGATTATCAAACTGTAATTTCTAATTTCACGCTTTTATTGGTGTCATATTTTTTGAGTTTTCGAAATTTCAAAGCAAGAGAAGCGATTTTAGCATTTCAAATTTGAGCACTGAATAACTAACTCATTTATACGTTTCGGCGAATATTTTTTAAGAGAAAAAGGAAACTTTTTTTACTGATTTGCAGCCTGTAAAAGAAAATAAGAGTCACAATAGGAACATTAAAAAAACCTGAGCTAATTATCAAATAAAAAAATTGACGAACTTCAATTCCGCGCAAACAACTGTCTCGAAAATCTGGAAAAACCGTGGATTTCCCCGCCGAAAAACCCGAGAATCCATCCCGACCTAATAATTCGCCGGGCGCACAAAGGCAGCCGCGTCGCATCCGAGGTCAGGGGGTCGCTCGCTCGAAATCGCAGCTTCCGGCTCGCGCTTTCCAGGCACGTTTCTGCCCTGACAATTTGTCAGCTGCAACCTGCCTGCGTGCCGGACGAACCTTTCCGGAGCGCGCGCCGTTTCCCCCCCTCTCGATACAGCCATTATCGAGCGTTATACGGCCCTGTAACGGCGATATTTCGCCCCGGGATTCTTGCGGAGCGCTGCTTTTTGCAAAATTGGGGATTGTCGAGCTCGCGGAGGTGCGGTGTCTCCTTTTGAGACGAGGTTAGGTTGGCACTCTGGCGTGATTGATGGAGCGAATGGGTTTTATAACCATTAATATTTACCGAACGGTCGAGGTATGACAGATCGACAAAAAATTATTGTCGGCGTCTGTGTTCCTTTTTCTCTTTTTATTAAAGAAACAATGGTGCATTAAGCTTCAGAAATTTTAACAAGGCGCTTTTTATAGAAGGGATTAAATTATCTTTTAAAAAGGCTCCATAATTAAAATATTTTTCCCTTTTTTTTGACGATGAAAAAAAATAACATTTCGCGTAATTTTTTTGAGCTTTTGACCTTACCGCAATTTATAGCACTCACAGCTTCAATACGGCCTTACTTCAATTTGTTGTTACGTGAAAAGTAAAAGCTGTGATGTTAACTGCAAAACTGTTGTTATTGTATAATTACAGTGACAATAATTCGTGGTGAGAATGGCAGCAATTTACTTTGTGCAAAGTTGTGGATACAATAACTCTATTTTTTTACATTGTTCACGTTTACATATATTATTTGTAAACCATTTTCGTTACTTTCTAATAAATTTAAATTTGCCCTTGAAGATTTTCACTTAAACTCAAGTATTTTTTTTTTCAAAGCGGAAGATTTAAAGTAGTACGTCCGGTAACCGTTTTAAACTTTAAAAAAATCTTTGACGCTGAAGTTCAAGTTCTTTAAGTGCTGCGGCTCTTATTTTACTTCGCTACTTCAATATTCAAATTTTACAAAGTTACTTTAAAAATTTACTAGAGAAATTACCTGTTCCATTTAAATTTACATAAGCAAGCTTTTAAAAACTTATTAAGAAACTTAGGGTAACAAATAATTGAAAATTTTTCAAATGTATCAGTGGCTTTTACTTTTAACTATAATATTTATATAGGTTTTTCAAAAGCCTCATCTCAAAAGTGCAAGCACTCCACCAATAGACGTGGCTAAAAACGCGCGCCCTTGGACTTGCCAAACGGATAAATATATATATTCTCGTGTAAACATTGATTTTGCAACGAAAAAAAATCCGCGCAAATATCCGAACAGCTGACGAGTAATGAAAATCATAGATTACCATATTATTTGCCGATGTAAATAAATTCATCCTTGGGCTCCGAGAAACGGATAAATACATATTCAACGGTAAACATCAAATTTGAAATAAGAGAACGTATACCAGCAAATACTCGAAAAGCTCGTCGGGGGCTCCCAAGTAATTTATCGATTCCGCGTCCGTGTAATGACTACTTTGCGGCCGGGCTCCTGTTTGTCTTTCAATTTTCGCATCGTTCTGCATCGCGGCGTGTTTTAATTAAAAAAATTTACCCGCCGCGAATCCGAGAGCCTTAAAATCATCGATCCCAGGACCTCTATTTTAACGAGCAGTCTGTCATTTGACGAATAATAAAAGAACGGAGACTTGCGCCAGCTTTGCAAACGGTGGCGATTATTTATTAACGGGTCTGGAGGCTTAATTTAGCAAAGTTTATCGATGAAGCTTTATTTTGGAAAATCCGCAATGCAGGTGTAGGTAAATTAACGGATTCTGAAGTTTAGGTCAAATGGAACCGAAGTAAATTCAGCGGCCAGAAAGAATTTTAATTAATATTGAAGTCTTAATGGCGTTCCTTCGTTTACAATAAATTTACTCTACTTCGATCTGCGCAATTAATTAAAGCGCATAAACTTGCAATGTAATATCGAAATCCGAACTTCGATTTCTACTTTTTTTTTATCGTAATCTCGAGTCTAAAAGTCCCTTCGTGCAATTTTATTTTTATCCGCCGGGGCTGCTTTCGTTATATCTTCGAATAAGACTTCCATATTCGAGAGGAATAAACTGGGTCATGCAGAACACTTTTCAGATCACATGTAATTAGGAACAAAAGAATTGCGCGGTAGGCAATATGTAACACTTGTTATCTGCTATTGATAACGAGTAATTTCTCTGTATCGGGGGAATTTCCTTCGTTAGTGATATTTGCTGGGTTCTGTAGTGTTATTGGAAAGCTTTTCTAGCCTTAATTTTCTTATTTTATTTTATTGGTACAATTCTGTAACAAACGCATTTTGTAATCATCTTTGATTATTATTCAAAGATTGGAAATCTATTTATTCCATTATAAATGTGTACTTATAAAGATATCCTTGGCAGAGTTTTAACTATTTTGTCAAAATAATACTGCATTTTTTTAAATATATATACTTTGTTTTGAAAAGAACCTTTTTAAATCCTCAAAAAACTGTATTAAACTTACTAAACCCTTTCGAAAACCGAAATTCTCAAAAACCCACAAGGCAAAGCCGCTCCGCCAAAGAAACTCTTCATCTCCCAAACACTCGTCCGCATCCTCCCTGAAAAAGCTCGCAAGAAGCGCCCGGAAATCGATACAAGCTGCGCAAACAGATAAACCGCGAGTCTCCTCGGCAGGTATATAACCTCGCCCCCCAAACAAGCCTCTCTCGCTCCGCCTCTCTCGAGAGAAAGAGCCAAAGGAAATCGCGAGGCGCGGTAAGTGAATAAGTAAGCGCGCGCGCGCGAACTCGTCGATGCTTGAATTCCCGGGCTATTTGCAAAAAGCTCCCTTTTCAGCGCGGCTAAGCTCGCGCTCCATTTCTCGCGCGCGCCTCCGAAGGAGAATTTCGTTTTTCCCCGCCGCGCGGCTGAGAGAAAGGTGCAATCGCGCGGAGTGGAGAAAGTCATTGGGGCGCGGCACACCCGTTTCTTTGAAGATTCAGGGCCGGGAGTTCGGGTAGCTGGAGGAGCTTGCGGAGCCGGATTTTTTCTCAAGTGGGAGGAGGGTGTATTAACGTCGGTGGGTAAGATGGGTATTGGTGGTGGAGGATTTCGAATGTCGGAATTTGCGTGCAAATTTTTGCCTTGCAAACAGCTGAATGAATTAAGAGCCAAGAATGCGCAAGTTAATATAAGTAATATTATGTTTCTGTCTACACACTTTAATATTCTTAAAATCTATTTATTTAACTATATGAACATAATGATTATTTATACAATCATTATGGTTGGTGTAAAGTGTATACAATTTGTTGTCTTTAATATATAATAAATCTCAGTATTCTAGCAAAAACATGTTATTTTAAGTGTCATTATTTTACTTTATGTATTGCATGTAACACGAAGAAAATTAATCTAGGTCATACATTATGAATGATAATGATATTTTTTATAGGTAAAATCATTCATACCATTTTACGCTAAATAATAGTTTTAATCCTTCGTTCAGCCGAGAATTTGACGAGCTATTTTCGTCAAGCTACTTCCCAAGACCTAATATCAAGCTTTAATGATCAGTGCCGCCCATTATTCAAATTTGCTTTACTTAAAATTGCAAATCCCAGTCCGGCGAGCATATAAGTGATTCGTTTCCTGTTTGCGCAACGGTGAGTATACTGTCATGCGCGGTAAGTGAATATTTACTCGAAACCGAGTGACTATTGACCTATATTTTCTCCGTTAAGAAAAAAGTCTATATCAAACATTTAACCCAGCCCACCGATACGTCAATTCCCCTCTTCGGCGATATGTATTTCGACAAACACGCCGGATGGGATTGCATATATCCGATTCTTGAATCTCTTAAAGAGGAATCGCGAGCTCGAGAGAGCATAATGATTTTCTCGTATTTACCTGGGAAAAGCGAGCGAGGAATATCAATTTCCTTAAAAAGCATAAATATTAAAGTGAGAGGAACGCAGTTTGTATTTGCAAGACAAAGGAGGTTTGCGAGAGGAGGCGATTCTTTTGTGCCCGAAAGGGATACAACTGTTTCTTTATTCGCATATTTTTACGGAAAGCAGGGAAGGTAAACGCATATAGAAAGGAAGTGACGTGCGTCATAGACTTTCGGATATACAAACAAGGCTTTGATCAATTTTCTCGTCTTCGTGCATTTGTACCTTCCGAGGAAGGTATACTGCGGGATATAAGTGAGAGCTGTGCTTTAAAATTTATTAATTTTGAAATATAAAAAAGATAAGAGTGAAAAAGTGTTGTAATAGTTACGCTAATGATTTTAGAAGATTATAAAATTATTACCAATCTAAAAATTTAAGAAATATTCATAATATGAAAGATTTGATTGAATTGGTAAAAAGCAAGGAAATCTTAATTTAATCATTATCATTAAAATTTTCTTAAAATCTCTATTTAAAAGATGGATTTCTATAATTTCACTTCGCCAATCCAACGCAGTTACCCTAATTAATACTATAATATAGAATTTCAACAATATAGAAAATAACTTGCGGCCTGTTTAGTAAAGTAGCCTCTCGAACGAAGGATCAAAACTATCCCCGCCCTTCAGCCCCGACGCCCGAGCTAAAACCCCGTTCTCTGAAAACAAGCGCCACAATTTGCTGTTGCAGGACCGCGAGTTCGTGGAGATGGAGGTGCCGTTCAACGGGGCCCCGAAGAGGCCCGGCTCGCCGTCCCCGCTGACCTCCCCGGCCCACAGCACCGCCTCCCGGGGCGGCCTGCTGCAGTCGTGCTGCGGTCGCTGCTACCCGCAGCGCTATCAGGTACGCGGTCGCAGGATCCTCGCCTCGACGACCTCGATCAGCGAGGCGGGCCAGCCGCCGGCGAGCAGTCGATCCCTGCTCCAGTCGGGCAGACACGCCTCGAGCAGCGGCGAGGACGATCCGGCGCAGGTGCCGAGCGTCGCGTTCAGCGTACCGGGCGAGAGCGAGTCGCGCAGGACCGGACGATCCGCCGGGGCGTCCAGTCCCTACAACGAGACGCGCGTCTGAAAACGTCGTTAGCTGAAACGAGGCTCTCGTCTGGCCGTTTTCCCCCCACTGCCCCTCCGTTGTCCCTTCTTCTGTCCTACTTTTCTGCGAATTGCTCCTCTTCCTTGATCCGGTATATTGGGAATTAAAGGACGGAGGAGTTGGGAGGTTATGGGATCATCTCGTTGAAGCAAATTTACAGAGGATCTGGTCGTGATACTGGAAATTTAAAGTCATGCCGAGTTGTGGTATGCATAGAGGAAGTGAATGGGTTGAAATGGAACCTTTGACTGAAGGTGTTCGAAAGCTGCTATAGCTCAGAATGACATTTAAATCTGGTACTCATTCCTTTATAGTTTGATTACTCCTTTAATTCCCAATAAACCAGCTTCGGCTGCCCTGAAAATCTGATTGCGTTTGTTCCCGGCGGGTATTTAATCTAGTCAATTGTTTTCAGCTGCCAAAGAGATATTCGAGAGATTCGTTTTGACCAACAAACGCAATCAGATCCAAAGCGGCGGTTCCAATCAACGTCCTACACGAGAAACAAAGATTTTAGGCGCGAAAAACTTCGACTTTTTTTTTTGCCAAAAAAGCCAGAGATGCGAAGTTCCTGGGATCGCGTTAAAGTAAAGGATGTGCCGATGCGAACTTAATAATTCAGACTTACAGGGAAAACTAGCAAAGCAGCCGTGACCGAGAAAGCAATGTACTTCGCCCGCACATGTCAGATTTCCAATTGTTTTCTCGGTACGGCGGGGAAAAGGAAAATCGCGCGTGGCCAAAGTTACGGAAACTGCAGGGAATAGGAATCGAAACGCGGCAGCACAAAAAAGCTTGTTCGTAACGAGCATCGATGATCTCGTGTACGTTGTGAAAGTCGTTGCGATTTATATATCAATTGCGCGCACAGTTCTCCGATTTTTCTTGTTAATAAAAAAAACTGGCAAATCTTATAGAGAAACGAGAGATAATATTTATCAAGGGCTCTCGGCAAGCCTTGCGACTGAACCGAATTTAAAAAAAAAAAAAAAAGCGCGCGCGCACTTCACCTTATACATATATAAATGCATATATGTGTATATACATGAAAATCGAAGTAAGTAATTTATAAATAATTATAAATAAACGAGAGTAAAATATCGTATACATATTATAAATAAATGCGCGCCTTATTGTGGAGAAAATAATGATAAAATATAGACTATTTACGCGCCCGTGTCAAGCAGGTTTACCGTATTATTAATAATAGGTTTAGGTTCTAGGTCTTAACGGACAGCGTACGGTTTTTATTATCGATTGAATCGCGCTAATTTTATTATTATCGTCGTTGTTAAGGTCGTCACTTATCGGCACTTCGAGCTCGCGACGACTATAAAATTCTAAATCGGTGTAAAGGCGGGGATACGACGCGTCTTTTTGTCCCTAGCGGAATTTCCTAACCTCAAAACCTGTTGGAGGTCGTCTTCGAACGGAGCCGGAATTCTCTCCGCGAGTCGGGGAATTCCTCATGTTTTTTTTTATTCTATTAATCTCTTTCCGATATCGCGCGTCTTTTTTTTATTTGTCTTCGCTTACGTGTAAATAAGCTCGCGGTTTATGTCTGTTTTTATATGACACCATATTTTGCGTTTCTTCTATATATAGGTTTTACGCTCGATATGACTTTTACTGTGATTCACGGCAGGTATTTTAAAAGCGAATCTTTATGATCTTGAAATTTTCAGTGGGGCTTTAAATTTGCACTCACAGTAAAAACAAGATGGACTCGTAAGATTGAACGATTCTGCTTTACGGGTTAAAAAAAAAATAAAGCTCTGCGCCAGTAAATCATTAAGCAGAATGGTTTGAAAACATTCTTTTATTGGCTCTGATTCGGGATGCGAAATACTTTTCGAAAAAAAGGGTGTCCTCGAATCTACCAGAGAGCATTTTTCCGCGGAAATTCGATTCTAACAAGAATCCGCTCTGCCTCCTCGCTCAGTTCTGCCGGAAAATTCGTCATTTCCGGCTTCGGAGGTAGTCGGTCGTGCGCGCGCATCTCGATTTTAAAAACGGACGAGGCTTAAGCCTCACCCCTCCCCCTTCTCCCCCCCTCTCGAGTCGATTATTTCGCGAGAAAATTGCTTTGGCGGGAGAGAGGCGACAAAAAGTGTGAGCGTGCTTAACTGGATCGGGCTTTCCGGACTCATCAGGGAATAAAGTCAACTCTTTTTTTTTTGGTCTACTCATTTGCTTTTGCGGAAGAGAAATTTTTACTTCGTTGCGAGATAAGTGGTTGAATATTTGAAAATATTTAATTCGTTGAATAATTGATAGTTATAGTTTATGGAAAATGTTGGGATTGTGTAATCGGGAAGCTACAAGTCGTTTTGGCTGAAATATTTATCGAACGATGTATATACGTTAAATATTAAATATATTCGTTGATTAATTAGTAAAATTATCAGTATTGGCTTATTAAAAAGTGAGTGCAAAATGGCAGCGGATGGCCAAATCACAAAATGGCAAAGGCCTATTTAACAAATTATTTAACGTATCTGACAATCATCTTATTGCAAAGTTTATTCATGTACTCGTTAAATTACACTTATTTTTATATCGAACGCTCAATATAAAACGATAATTTCTAACCCGAGAGAAAATATGCATATCCAGTACCTGCAATAATCTTAAGTTGAGAAAATTTCAAGATCATAAACAATTATAAGCACAGGGTGTACACTATTCTTTCCGACGTTACTCGTTTTTTTTGTTACCGTTATAAAAACTATACGCATAAGGAAGCGCGCACCATTTACACAAAAAAATAATCTTCTCGTTCGCGTCTAAAGCGACAAAAGTCAGTTGTAGGTGAAATTATTATACATATTTAATAAAAAAAAAAGTGAATCCCAACCTGCCCCTTGTCTTCCATTTATAGAATATATAAACATATACATATGTATTTCCAGCCATCGAATGGCGATCGTTTTTTCCACTTTTCAAAGAGAGAAAGACACAAAGAGAAAAGAGGAAAAATCCCTGGTCTTTTTACTTTTTGTCGTCCTCTATTTCTTCTTCTAACTATCCAATCTCCTCGCTGCTCTACACCATTTTCCTACAAATATATATATACACTCAAAAGAGAGAAAAGCGCGCAAACGAATTTACGGTATATGTATCGGCACCTGCGTCGTTGGTCCGCCAATCAAACGCTTAGAATAATAACAAACAAACAAAATAACAAATCGATTACGAGAGGAGAGAAAAGCGCATCGAGTGCCAAATCTGTAACCGACAGAGTGAATTTTCTACAGTGCACAAACAATCGTTCAATCGAAAGTATATATCAAGCATTGAAGTATATATTGTATATGTAATGTATATAAAAAAAGCGAGTAAAAGCGAGTGCATTTGATGCGCTTTTCGACTGCGCAAAGATCTATTCGTCGAGTTCTCGTAGAGAATCCTCGAGATCTCATTGAATGTCAAAGATTTGTTCGTCGTCCATATAAGGAAACTGTTCAGACTCCTCGCGAATATCAATATATCGACGATATACTGGTATAAGCGAGAGTGTCTACACATCGGACATAAGATTAGAGAAGGTTACATCGCGCGCGACGACGAGCAACGGTCTTGTAAATATTTATACATAATATATACAGATATATCGATGAAGAGAGATTTTAAAAGAGGGTAAAGTATATAATTATACGAAGTTTTTCGCAGGAGTTATAACAAAAAAAAAACGGTGATTTCTAGGATCTTAATATGCGGTTAACGTTGTAGGTTATATGATTTTTACGACGAGAGAACAAAAAAAAAAAAATATTACAATATATAAATAATTATATAAGACAGAAGCGTCTGTGACTCCGACGACGCGAAACGAGAGAGTATATAAAATCGAAAGATCCTCAGAGTAGAGGCCGATCGATCTTTTGTATGATAGTATATTTCGACGGGCTCGAAAAAAAAAAAAATTTGATCCAACATTCGATGTGTCGACTTTGCACTTTCGACTTCGGTCATTCGCTATATTTCGCTTGACGCTGATAAAGATCTCTAATTACATTTGGATATATTTCGATTAAAAAAAAAGGAAAAAAAGAGAAATTTAAATTATTATCGACGTCTCAATGCCTAAATAACGATCAAGACTTCCTTCAATTAACCTCTTTAAAACCAGACATATCGATAATCGCGTTAGATTTTATAGTCGAATCTTTTTGTGTATAGGAGAGGCAAGCTATTTAAATATTAAAAAAACTAAAGCAAACGATCGATCGATCAAAATCGGCGACTTCCGAAATTTCTACGTAAAAAGCATCTTCGAGAATCAGCAGAAGTATAAATCTATAGGCTCTCCCCGACTTTTGCATTTTTCAGCGGCTTGCGCATAAAAAAAAAAAAAACTTTTAACGAGTAAAGAGATTCGCCTAATTCCAGCGCGTCCACCGTTTCTATAGCTACTACAATTAATAACGTCGAGCCGATTAAAGGAGATAAAAAGAAACTCGAGGACATTCCAGGTTTTATTGTGTGTGCGAGAAAGATAAATGTGTTTATTTAGCGCGGCCTACGAGCGTTCGAGAACGAGGAGAGGATACATTAGAAAGAAACGTAGCGGGCGGAAGCCTGCGAAAAAGGGACGCGTCTCTTTTTCGCGGGAGAAAGGAGGGATTAGCGAAATCAAATTTCGACTAGAGTAAGGCGTTCGAGTTGTACGAGAGTTTTCGCTTCAGGGCGCCAATCCGCTCTCGACTTGTCAATGTATAATTGAAAAACTCGGAGAACTAATCCGTCAAAGATATATAGACGCCACTGCGCTCCTTTTTTTCGCCTCCCAACGGATCATAGAGAATCAAGTGACGCACTTTAGTCTCGCACGAGAACTGCACGGCCAAAAGACTTCTTTTCTAGGGCGATTGTAGAATTACCGAATCACCAAGAAAACTTGAAACGAGCTCGATCGACGCTTTATCCTCTTTTATTCGAGGCGGAAAAAAGGAAGGCAGGGAGGGGGGAGGGCGAACGCGACAATGTCTCCGAGTTTTCCACGTAATAAAAATAGAGGAATAAGGAAGGATAACGATGGCGCAGAGACAGAGAAACTGCAAAAGAAAAAGAAAAAAGAAAAAAGAAAACGTAGAGAAAGAGAAAACGGTCGACCAGTCATGCTTGCACAGTTATCGATCACAGTTAAACTTCGTCCCACCTCGCGGCGTCGATTATTTTCCCTTTATAAACTGATCGTATTGCCGGGATTCTGCTAGCTTTTCTGTACCCCCGGACGAAAAAAAATGATTACGCGAATAAAGAATACGAGATGCTGGTGAGTTTAGGAGAATGTTTCGATTTATGCAAGTTTACTCGACAACTTTTGCTTGTAAATTCATGTTTTTGGTGAAAAAATTCTCGTCACTTGTTGATTTATTTATTTAGTAGGGATAGACGGATAAAAAATCCTTAATCTTACAAAAATGTGATAAAAATTTGCGTTACGACGGAGGTTCTTCATTACTTTAATGATCTCATTGAGTTCTTGAAAAATTACAGTTCTTCAATGTCGATAATTTGTCGAGGCATGTAAATATGAGCGATTAACAGTTGAGAAGAAGCCAAAGTATTAATTAAAACTGCATTATTGCGCAAATAATAATAAAGGAGCATTTTTATATTATTAATATTAGAGTTGCATACTTTATATTTAGGTCACGGATTTTGATAAAACTTAATAAACTTTAAAAATGAAGATATTAAAAGTTACAGTGTTAACTTTTCACATTTTATAAATTAGAAATTTTTTTTTTTACAAATATTACTTCGATAAAATAATTAGAAAAGTTTATTCACGCATTAACAAACAACGTGCAACACTTTAATAAATAACAAAAAGCTCGCAGCCTCAAAGCAAAATCCATCATAACCACCTCCGCGCGATCAGTGCGGCGCCACCTTAAAAATCCGGGCGGCGTCTTATCAATTACGCGGCTAATTGCGAAAGGGCTTCGGCCGGGCGAGCGAGCCGGTTAATTAAAATCCAGCGGCCCGTTAATAAAGCCGTTGAATTAAAGCCGCGGCGGCACAGCGCCTCGTTTTATTAACGCGCGCGACATTGTGTTGCGCCCTCTTCTTCTTCCCCGGCAGCGCCTTTCCGTTGACGTATCGCCGCGCGCGAAATATTGCCACCCCCTTCCGACGACAAAAGGGAGAGACGTGTTTGCCGCTGGCAGACGCGCGCTGCGTTTGATTAAAGGGGAAAACTGGGGCCGCGGTAACGGCGCGACCTGACTTACCGACCCGCGAGTTAATTACATTTTTCTTTTTTTCTTCAGCGAAGTGCATTTTTTTTATGAGGATGAAGCGTTTCTTTAGTGAGACGGAGGATTTTTGCAAGTAATGTAAAGTTTACTTTGTGGCTCAAACTTACGTGAAATTCGTGAGATAAAAACTTCAATATTTTATAAGAATAGGGGCACTAACTGTTGTAATCTTTCTTTAATTTTAACTGAATGTAAAAGTTGATAAAATTATTTGCATTTTTCTGCAAATAAAGAAATAACAATGAAAAATCTGATAATCTGCATTACCGATAAAGGCGCTTATCTAAAATCCCCGTGAAAATCGGCTAGAAAAATATTCTCATCAGAGTCACAATTAAGATCAATAACTTGGCGGGCGAAAGCTTGCTTCAATCACGCCATAATCTTCGGCTGAAAAAGAGGACCGCGGGGAATTACCATAGTTTACTCGGGCATTAGAAAATGGCCGGTAAGTCACGTAGAGCCGCTTGGCGAAAATTTCCCCTTTCTCCTTTTCATTTCCCGTTCCAGTTTAGCCTCCGGTCGGAGGGGGGGAGTACGATTCACAATTACAGAGCCCAAGCCGGACTTGCAATCGTCCTTTATTCCGCGTCTTCCGCAACGAAAATCCTCGCGTATAAGCCGGGGGAAAAAGAGTCTTTCCTGCTGCTTTTTCGGATTTGCTCTTTCGGCTTTACGAGCCCAATGATAATTAAACGGTAAACGGATCCTTTCTCCGCGTCTTGATAAAAGATCACGGGGAGACTTTTGCCGGAAAATTTCTAAAGAATCGCGCGATAATAAATTCTGACGCTTCGGCATCGATTAAAACTTCCGTAAATATGTGTGAGGAGGAAAGTTCGCGTGTGCCATTGACCGGATTGTATAGTTGCGAAGCCGCGGTTTACTTTTATCGTGGCATTATTATTGCCGGCGCTCGATATCAATTTCTATATTTAAAATAGTTATCGCGCGAAAAGCTATTTAACAAAGACGAGCTCGTTCGTCTTTCTAGTTTTTTGTTCTTTAAAGCAATTTTTACTAGAATGTGGATTCAATCTCTTAAAGGGAATGAATCTTTCACATTTGTCGATTCAAAATCGCAGCGGACTATTCTTTCTGCAAAAAATCTAGATGTTTTAATTTTTAAAACTAATAATTAACGTTAATCACGACCTGAATAAAGGAAAATACTTGTGTAATTATTTCTCGGTAATTAATTAATTAGCTATTATATTAATAATAAATCGTTAATCTCTATTTTTAAACATACATTATTATTCACTTATTTCGAGAATCATTATTAGATTTTAATTATAAACCAGAAGAAAATAACCCGAATTAATCGAACTTAATATTTATCAAACACCGCGAGAAATAGGGTTGTCCTCTGCAAAAGTTGTCGATTCTACTTCTCACCTACATCTCGGCAATCGGTCAGCGCTTATCAATCATTAGGCCTTACATATACAAACTCGCCTATATATATATATATACTCTCGAGCGCCTATAGATATAAATACGTTTGCTCGCATGCAAAACTGCGGTTACCTCCTCAATCTCTTCTCCCCCACCCGAATCCGCTTCTCTTTGCCTATGTGCTCCCTTCGTGCCGACGTACTTACATCTACATTTATACATATATTTATTCGTGACATACGTTTCTAGCCTTGCACGTCTCGTATAAGTAAATGTACATATCTCTGTGGACGTGTACGTGTGTGTGCGTGTGTGTGCGTGTGACGTGTTTTCGTGGACTTAGACATGCATGCGTGTCGACTTTCTTGTGCAATGAAGAGACGAGACAATTATAATTCTTCCTCTCCCTCCCTTGGACGATGTGGAGGTTATGCTAATTTATGCCGCTTTCGTGCCGCCTCTTTTCGAGCCCGTATTTTCCCCCGAATAGTGGACTATTAATTTGCATTTTAAAGGCTTTCGAAAATGGCGCGCGGTAAACTAATTTTATGAATTGCGAGATTGAGTCGTTGGGGGGTAGGTTCGCGATTAAAAATTTTAATTAATGGAAGTTCGCTGAGTTAAACTTGCGCATCGTCCTGGAGGCTGATTAAAAAACTCGAACGATTTTAATTTTAGAAAATGAATTTTCGTTAGACTATAGCTGTGTTCTTCTGTATATTTTAATTAAACAAACTAATAACTCAGCAATTACCGAATTAAACTTTAATTGTCTTTTGTGTTAATCTCTACGTAAAGTGACACTGTAAATCTGTTGTGGACAATTAGTAATTCAGTGCGTGAAAGTGGATTTGATTATAAATTAGCTTATTTGCGATGTAGTATTGAAATTATTTATTTTAATCCTCTAAATTATTTGGATAATCGTTAGAATCGGTGTTTCTAATTACCGAATAATTAAAAAGATCCCGCACAAGTCTTATGGCTTATAATATGTGGGTTTCGGTCCCCGATAGAATTGGATGAAGTTTTCGTAAATTATACTTAATGGCCTCCTGATCAAAATACATTGGAGAACAATACATTACGATCTTCAACAATAAATTTTGTCATCTCGGTCAAATCGCTGGAAATATAGTATGATATACGTCATAACGTCTGAAGTAAAAGCGTCCAGGGCTTCTTAAAATAGACTGTTTTTAAGTTGTAATATATTACAGCTTTTTTTACCTCGTGTGTAACGAAAACTATCCAGTTTTGGACTTTGTGCCCATTAGTATTTTTAATCGGGAGGCCGTGAAGTATAGTATGTGAAAAATTCCGCCGATTCCACCGGAATCCAAAATCCAGAAGGTTTGTGCGGGG
Source organism: Ormyrus pomaceus (assembly GCA_900474385.1). Lineage (NCBI taxonomy): Eukaryota > Metazoa > Arthropoda > Insecta > Hymenoptera > Ormyridae > Ormyrus > Ormyrus pomaceus. The sequence continues at coordinate 29,076 of UCOM01000262.1, forward strand.
TCCTTTAACGATCAAAAGATCACTTTAAAGGTACAGCTAAATTACTGAGATAAATGCTTTGCTTTTAACAGTGTGATCGCTTATCAAAATCAATGAAGCGTTAGCTTTGAGAAAGTCTAAATTTAAACTATTATTTAAATTGAAAAATTAAACGAAAAATTGTAAAACAAAGTAGAGAATCATCGCTGATAAGATGTTTATTAGACTAGGATCAATCAAATCATTCATTACCTAATAAAATGGCATCACTGAGTTTTTTTGAAGTTGCAGGATATACACAGCATCCGCACATGTACACGTCCGAGTTGATCGCGATAATTCGAGTACTAATAACGATCGATTACCGGTGATTACAATCCTTCCCCCGAATCTATTGGAGTGCGAATCTAATTAGACACCTCCACTCAAATCCAGGTAAGTAAAATCCACTCCAAAAGATTCAGAGCGTAAATCCAAAATCTCCCCGCCCCTCGCTAAACCCGGCAAAGCGAAAAGAGAACAAATAAAAAAAAAAACAAAGCAAAGCTCTAAAGTAAAGTAAGGATGGGAAGGAGGAAAAATAACACGAGGTTGCTTTCCACTCCAGCCGAAGGAGGAGCGCGGCGGCGCGACTGGCGGCTCCTCGCAGTCCGGGCATCCACTTCAGACGAGAAGCCAGGCAAGAGTCTATGACCAAAAGTCGAATCTTGAGTGTCGCCCCCCCACCCCCCCTTCAACCCTTAAACCATTCCGCTGTATCGTAACGAACTGTCCGTGTCTGAAAGCTCTAACCATCTGTTTTCAACCAATACTTTTGACGTCCGTCTTTGTTCGTTTTATAGACATAGATTTATTGTTTAGATTCGATGTTCGATGTCGACGGATTCATCAGACCGTTAGATAGAGAAAATTCAAATTTGTTGTTTTACGTTTTCTTTTTTTAGAGCTTTCAGTCCGCTGGTAAAACACGAAAGTAAAACTTTGGCTTTCCCAAAATACGAATTTAACTCTATATAAATGTGCCGTTAATTCCTATCCCGTATAAATAACAACTCAGTAAATGTAAATCGTAAATGTTAGGTATATATACTTACCCGCACATCTAACTATCGCTAAATCCGTAATAAACCACTGTAAATACATAAAAAATTACATAAACGTATGTATAACCGACATAATTTGTTGTCTCCCTCGTAGAAGTTGGCTATATTTTTCTCTATCTGGTGGTAATGTTAAGGACACTCTATATTCTTACACGTTAACCAACAGAATAAAACCACCGACAATCTACCGATGCAATGCTGCCTTCATTCGCGCGAATCGAAAGACTGGAAGTTACGAGTCGACGCGGAAAAAATCAACCCCTAAAAGGGGGTGACAAAAGGGGGTTGGGTTTGAGCTTTTCGATAGAAAATCGAATTACGCGTCAGCGAAAAAAGCAGCTCTCCGTTTTTTCTTCCGACGGCAATAGTCATCCCCCTCGAAGGGAATTAACCCCCTCTCCGCCCTGGTAATTTTTCGTAAGAAACAAAACGCGCGTGACGCGTTTGATCGGCTGCTCATACGTCCTTCATTATTCACGATTCAGGAAGTCCTCCTTTCAGAAGCACATTTTTCCTCCGCCCCCGCGTCGGTTTTTTTTTTGCTCCCGGGGCTTTCAGCCGGGCGCGAGGCGCACTCGATTAATGATTCACGCTCGCTCTCTTTCCTCCCTCTCTCCCTTTTGCTCGCGCAGCGTTGAAGGTAAAAAATGTAGGTGCACACGCTCTTGATATTATTCCTCCGAGGAAAAATTATTCATGCCCGCGCGCCCGGCTCGCCTTCATTTATTCAGTTCCGATTACGAATCGTCGTGTCCGCTAATTTCGTGAGCGATGAATCGCTCGGAGATTATTTTGTCCGGGGAGCTTGGAATTATGCAACGGCTGCCGTGTTTATGAATTGCACCGAGCAGTCGAAGGATTGCGGGTTGTTCTTTACGTTAATTATTGAAGCTCTAACGAACGCAGTTCTTCGTTATCCGAAATCTGTTGCTGAATACGAAAATTTCGTGCTAAATTTTAATAAACTTCTAAATTTTCTATTAGGAAAATTACTTATGTAAAATAACGGGCGATTTCGAAGGCCTTTTTAAAGACACCTGTGGAATTGAATTTCGTCTCACTCGCACCCTCGTATTCCGTGTTAAATTGATCGCGGTTGGATTAGGGTAAAAGACCTTGAGCCCCTTAAACGTCGTCCTTTCTCGTCATTTTATTTTTGGTTCAAAAACAGCAATCGAGACAGTAACGTATGTCCCTGTGGATACTACATTTGAGCTATTTTAAGCGGAATTACGCTTTAAAACACGTTACCTGGCTTACCCTCACCTTAAAGATGATTTATAGATGACGATGGAAACTTTATCTTTTCAAACACTTGGGAGTGAAGCATTTATTTACATCCGAAAAAAATTCCATGATATCAGAAGAAAGTTATCAAATGTTTTAAACAATAACAACATTTTTGCTAAAAGAAAAAGTACCTAATTTGGGGTAATTAATTTTTTAACTATCTTTTAAATTAAATTTAAATCCCCTTTTTTCCTCAAACATACTGTTCAAACTTTTTCGTTCTTTAAAAATTTCATTTAAAGTAGCTCAAGTAAAATGCGAAAAAATTTACTTCCGCAAAACGAGTTCGGTGAAAACTTTATATCCGCGTCCTTACAACCGTAATCAAATCAAACTAACTGCGCGACCCGCAGAGCCGCCGCCGTCGGAATCAATCGTCAACGAAAAAAGAAATAAACCATCGCCAAAAAAAAAAGAAAATAAAAAGCGCGCACCGAATCGGACAACTGGAGCGTGAAGTTTCGCCCGTTAAATTGGGGTTCTGTACCAATAAGGCTGAGCGTCAGCCGCGGCTCGGTCAACCGCAGAGATGGAAAGCGACACTCGCCAAGAAGAGCGAACGAGAGGGGGGAGAGATTGAAAGATCAAGAGATAACGTAAGAAACGGTCGGGAGAGAGAGAGAGAGGGGGGGATTAGGATGAACGATCGTTTTCCCTTTTTAACGAGCCGCCGCGAAAAAAACTTTAACGAAGCCGTCGAAAACTGGAACGAACGCCACGCCGCCGACGTAATACTCGTAGTTCTTAGGCCAGGAGCTTTTTGTTTCACTTTGGAACTGCCGGGGGAAGTTGGAACTCGTCGTAAAGATGATTTCCGTTAGTTGGATAGAGTTGATTGAGCAATCGAAGAAGTAAAGGGTCTTCTGCGACGTAGACTTTAGTCTTGCTAGTCGTCTAAATCACGTTTTACGCACTAACCAATAATAACTGTAGATGGAGTTTCTCTTAATTAAATGACTTAATAGCAAACGTAAAGTAGGCTTTTAATGCCAGTCGTACACCGTAGATTAATTGACATCGTATCATGATGAGTTCGCTGTTACCGTAAAGTCTTAGAGCAATCGATTTGACACATTAACAAACTCACTCATTGACGAAAACGATCAGATAATGTTAGCTTAGAATCATTACTAGACCGATCGCTAATTAGTCAAACTTTCTTTATAAAATTAGGCCAGTAATAGACACCTTAGACCGCTTCGTCGTTATTAATTTCATTTCATACTCAAAGTAGAGAGTCGGACAGGCTTGCTTTAACGTCCTAAGTAATCGAATTACGCTTAAATTTAGTCTAACAATGTATGGAGAAAACACAAAATTGTGGAAACGATCTGATCTCAATAGCGTAATTACATTACTTACTGCAATCGTTGCAAAGGATCTTAAGGGCGCCAAGTCTAGTCCTCCGCATACACGTAGTAATTTCACATATATATATAATATATTACATAATCTCTCACATCATCCGTAGTCATAGTTTATTATCACGTACGCCGATAGAATCCATAAAACGAACTTCAAGAGAGTGAGGTTAATGGCCACGTGAATGTGAAGAAACTGCTAATAAAATCAATCCGAATGACATACTCAGAATTCTGTCGGCGTACGTGTGTCTAATAGAGCGCGCTTAGCGTTAATATTACTCTAGGCGAGCGCGTTAGTATTAAAAAAAAGAAAGATGCATAAATAAAAGTATAAATAAAAGTATATATAATAAATAGTAGAGTAGGCGGAGCCTGGCGTGTGCAGCAAACAGCCGCCCAACAAACCAAAAGCAATTATGTGTCTAGAGCGTGTGCCTTTTGTGGTTGTGGATTTTTCAGCAGGCGTACAGTCAGTACATCCCGGCGACGAGGGCCCAGGCCTCGACGGGCCAGCCTGGCGGCGGCGGGAGCCAGACGGGCGCCGGCGCCGGCACCGACGACACCTACCTAGTCGAGGCCTCGTTCTGAGCGCGCGAAGCACACGACCCTACTTAAAACGAAACGAAAGCGCAAAAGAGCCGAGAACAAAAAACAAACGAACTAAAAGCCAAAAAGAAAGAAAGATGAAAATATTGTGCGCGTGTGTGCAGCTGCTGTGTGCTGCTCTCCGCGTCCGTCCGTACTTCTGCACACTCTCTCTCTCCTCCCTTGATGCAAAACCCCAGAACACCCGACATTAAACACCCACCATCAGAGCACAGAGAGACGGATGACGATGATGAGACGACGCAGAGAAGCACGAATAAACCACTCTTATCGAAAAAAAAAAAATATATATATATATAAACACCAACCGATCAATTCTCTCTCACCAACCACCACCACCACCACCACCACCACCACCACCCGAATTGTGACGAAAACTCTTGCACGTTTATACACGTAGCCTTTAAAACGTGGACTCTTCGGCGGCTATAGAAAATCGACGCGAGTTGCTTTTTTCTTGACCCTGGGGAGGAAGGAACAGCAGTACACAGTGTTTTATGGGAGGACACGCGCAGCCGCCTGTCTCTAAAAAGCGTGTGCTCGCGAAAATCAGGATTAAAAAAGACAACAGTCAAATCAATCAAAAAATTCTTCTATTTGCCTATTTCCGGCCTCATCTTCCATCGACGCATCGACAACGATTGGGACAACAACAACAACGACGACGACGACCTCCGACGACGACAACAACAACAACAACAACGCCATCTCAACGTCAACGACGACGACGACATCATCGACATCATCTTCACACGCCGACGCTGTTGGGGATTTTGCCATGGATCGAACGCGATTTCCAAATACGAACGATTTATCAAACACACGAACGCGCGAGGAACACATCGTGACGCTTTTGCACGATTGTAAACGCGCGCTGTTATTAAATGTAAACTGAACAAATATAAACTGAATATAAAGAGCCTGTCGTATCAGCTGACGGCCACCGATAACAAGGATAGAGTGGTGCTCGTTTACGGCGACCGTATTGAAGTGAGATCAAAGGTAAAGAACGTTTTTAGGCAACAAAGGAACGTTAATTAAGACACACAAAATTACCTCTCGTAAGCACGTCTCCGTTGCAACGTCAGCCAATGATATCCGTTGTACCGATATTGATCATATATCGATATGGAGCACACTATAACGCTTTGTTCAATATTTACAACGTTTTTATCTGTGCGGAAGGATTGAATCTTTAGTTATTCGATGTAAAAGTGAACCAAACCATGCAAAAATATAAAAACACTAGAGCAAGATTTAGTGGAGTTTGATAGAAAGATAGAAAGAGAGAGAGATACATATATATTGGAGAGAGATAAATTTAGAAAAGGATCAACTCCCGGCGCATCGCTGTGTTCAAATCCTGCGAGCAAATGAGAAACATATCGTCCTGAAACCAAAACAAAAGTTGCTTCGCCTGGCTTCTTCCTCTACTTGTCGTTGTGCAAGCGTACCTAACACACTCGGAAAGAAGAAACGTGACAATAACTGTGGATTCTAGTTTTCACTTTGTTTTCTTAGATCTCCTAGGTCTCTATCTTTTACTTTATACCTTTTTTACATATGTATATTACAAGCCTGCGTTCAGCCTGCCTTTTATAATGCACACATATATCGCGACGTCATTTACTTGAATGCTATTTTGAAAGTTGCTGCATCGCTTATTTTTTATATTACATTATTGTATACTTCCTTTTGTTTTTGTTTTCGACGTCTTGTATACGACGAAGAGATCGTTATGATGTATCTACGCTTATTATTAGGTTAGGAGTCTCTCTCTCCTATTCTACAATGACGAAGAACTTTTACTTGATAGTATGACGTCTCTAACTTTCTTGAGATAACAGAATTAAAAGACAGTATTAGTAAACTCAAACCAATGTGGAATGATAAGCATATATCGATGTTGTGATACCACCAATAAAATAACGAATGTTCGACCATTTTATATAAGTATTTTTAATATTTACCATATAGCAGTAGAGTACGTAAACTTAGATTTAAATTTATTACTACTTTATGTAATACCATCAATATTATTACTATTATCTATAGTTTATAGTTGTTGAAGTAGTTTTTAATCTCTTAAATTTTTTCTATCGTGAATGTTTATATATTTAATTATTTACAGTCTAAGTATTTACCTTAATTGTTGTTATATTTGTGTCAAGTGTCTCTCCTCCCTTTAATTATGAGAATTATTGTATCAGAACTCCCGACAACTGGCCGTAGCTTACGCTTATATTCGTTGTGTCTTGCTTAAAAAAACTACCAAGTAACTCAACCAAGTAAATACTAATACTAAGAGAGCCTAAGAATACAATCGATGTGTCTCGCATGTGGCTTGTAAACGTAGTCAGCTTCGACTCCCCTTTTTTACCTACATACATTATATTATTATATATTTTACGTCTTTTCCATAATTCTCCATTTTCTTTGAAAGCGCTTTCGCGAAAGCAAGCAGGTCTTCGCGAAGCAGAGACTCGCGCACGCGCTCCAAGCTCAGACATGTGCACTTATTTGTAGAGTGAGAAACAGAGAGAGAAAGAGGAAGGCCGAAGAGGATTTTGACATCGGCATTTTACGACGGGAGCCAACGAAAAAGCCTCTCACACCCCGTCGACCAGAAGATCCTGCTTCTTTCGCAAAGGCTTTAAAGTCTCGACGTTCTTATATACTACTGAACTTCTTGTTTTTTTAGAGGGAGCACGAGAAAAAGACCGAGAAAATGGGATGCGTGAATGATTGATTAAGTAAAGAAGTAGAAAGGAGCTTAGAATAGAGAGTAATGGAAGAGGCAACCAGTGTGGATTTGTGGATGTGCAAGTCTCTGTTAACAAAAAAAACTTTCTTTTCGTCTTGTAATCTCAAACTTTGCTAATAACTGTAAGTTGAACCGCCACCTCCGATGGAAAGCAGACCGCCTCTTGAAATAACTAGCTAAATAACGATTGCACACCGTATAAAATAAATTGGTCTATCCTTTACTCTGGGGTGGTATTTTTTTTTTGTAACAGAGCTCGAGTGAACGAGTGTGGGTGTAGAGTAGATAACTAGAAAGCTAGGGGATGATGATGGTGAGGATGAGATATGAGCACGTAATAAAGGAGGAAGAAGAAAGGGAACTGAAACATGTCCGAAATGCCAATTGTTCCAGGACCTAAAGAAGCGCGGTTCCCACACCTGCGACATGCAGGCCCTACGGCCACTTCCCACCACCACCACTACTACATCTGCCATGAGTACTTCCGGTGGACAGCCACCGCTTACGGAGACCGCTTGAGTCAAAATCAGTGATGTCCAAATTCTACCACCACCACTACCACCACCACCACCACCACCACAACCATCACCAATCCGCTATTGAATTCACCCAGTATCTACTACTATAATCTACTACTACTACTACTGCTACTACTACTACTACCGTATCACCGTCCTCCTCTACTTGCTCGAAAATAATAACAATGAAAGTCACACAGCCGTGTCTGGCCTTGCTTTAACGGTGAGCCCACCTTCTTCTTCTAAGATTTCTCCGGGCTGTCTTCGCATCCTTCTCCGAGCCTCTTTTTTTTTCTTAAATCGATGAGTAACACTCCTGGGGGTAAGTGAGAGTGGTGTGGGGTCAAGTACGAAGTAAGTAACGGGAACTTTTTATATTTCTAAGCTTGCCTTACTTTTGATGCGATTATATATATATATATATATTTGAAATTGTCATCTTTGATTTACATTGTATTGGCGACTTGCACTTTGTACCCCCCCACGTCCTCGCAATTGTACCCCACTTTTATTAAGAACGAAAGTAATACAGGAAAACGCACTGCCAAACTTGAGATCTGACCAAGTCGGGTGCATTTTCACGCTTGTTGAAGGAATGTTTATCTTTGACCACACGGCATGGTTCTTTTTTTGACAAGGACGACGACCGACTTTGCTCTCTACGAGCGCTCACATTCTGTATACCCCGGGAAGGCACAGTTGGATGCGAAGGCAGCTCTTCTCTATAGTTTAGAGAGCCGCCGGAAAAAGGAGTTCCCCCGTCTGGTTTGCGAGGCCCTGCCTTGGAGCTCCTTTTATCGGCGCGGATCGATTCGACGGCCCAGGGGGGCGGCGTTGCGCGCCGCTACGCCACGCAACCTCCCCGGGCAGGGAATGAGAGAGAGACAAAAAACACGCACCGAGGCGAGCTTTTACCTGCCGAGGGTACGGGAACACCCCCCCGAAGTGTTGCGATTAATTGCCTCCCCCTCGTCGGCGATACCCCTCCGAGGCTTCCAGAGACAGCTTATTCTTCTGCCTCTTCGGGGTGTATATCCGCCGAGGGTAACTTACCCTCGGCTGGTGTGCGCAAGTCTGACGATCGATTCGGCGGCGAGACAGAGGGAGGTAGAGAGCCGCCGGAGCAAATTGAATTCGCTGCTAATTAATTTCACCCTTTAATCTTGTACCCCCTCGCGGTTTCTTCCGAATTTCTCGCCGTTCCTGAATATGCACGAGTCTGACGTTCTAATTAAGCCCGCGAGCACCGATTTCGATAGATTCAAGTTCGATCCATCGAAGGGGGTTAGTAAGCAAGAATTTCGAAGGGTTCTTGATTCGAATCGCGGTCAAGGGTGGCTTTTCGCGATTTACAATTAATTATAATCGCCTCCGCGACGATCCGGGTTAGACGGCGCGTATCTGAATAGCGAAAAGCAAGTTCGACCAGGGGGTGTTTATCGGGCTCTCGGATTCAGAGCTGGCGGGCTAAAAGCCATTAATTACCGTTGACTCCCTGCTCCTCAAAGCGAAAGAAAAGCACATCCGTTAAGTGACCTATCGGTTTCGTGCAGCCTCGCGGGAGCGCTTCGACCCCTTTGTTTATCGAGCCGTTAGAGAGAGAAAAAAGTACGTCAGCCGCTTAAGGGCCCCCTCGAGTTTTCTCTCTTTGCTTTCATCCGCAGAAAAACGATTAGGGGAGGAGGCTGTCTGTGTGTGTGTGTGTATTTTTGCTCCGATTAACGGCCGGCTTTTTGCTCCGGCGACTCTTAACATCTGATTGCGCCTCGTCTACTAATGCTTCCGAAAGTCTCTCTCTCTCTCCGGAGGGGAATCGCTTTAGCGCGAAGTAAGGTGAAAGCTCGCTCTCGAGGCCCTGCGACGTGTACGACTCCTCGGGTGACCTGTTGTTTTTCTGTATTTACAGCTGCGATGACACACACTTGAGACACAATCGAGCGAATCAGAGGTACCGAGTGCCAAGAAATACGTTAAGGATTTCGCCGGCGACAGACGTTCTGTCGTCGCAACTCTCACTGAGCCGGACGAAGGAGGAGATATTTTCTGAATAAAAAAAACAAATAAACGAATGAGAATTTTGTTCTTCGACGATCGAGCGGAGTTCGTCTGCGACGAATAATTTGTGAAGATTAATTATACACTTCGCCTTGTAATATAATTATGAGAATCTACACGAAAGGAGAGAGGAGAAAAAAAGCGACACATTTTTTCCTCGATAACTTAGGCTAGTCACTTTTTTGGAATTGTCCGCGCGGCGAACATCGTGTTCTTTCTTTTTGTTAACGTATAATATTAAAAAAAGTAATCGAATAATGGTAAAAAAAAATAAACACAGAGCTGTAAAACTTTAGACAGAGAGCGGTAAGGAGATTTGTGTAAATTAGTGGCCTTTCGCGGTCTCTCGCAACGGATCGCCGAACAGGATTTTCAAGAGTTTCGCGCAGCGACGATCGGTAGCTTTCGACGAAATCCCTCTATTCCTTTACAGAATTCAGCAGCCACCGAAGCGAACGCACTCCGAGTTCGCCCGAGAGAATAAAAAGCTACCGAGCGTCGATGCCAGGGGGGGGGGAGGCTCAGCCGAGCGTCACTTTTATCTCGCGGCGGACGCGAGATTTTTTCTGCGCCACAATGCTTCTTCTGATAAGCGAATTTTCGACGAATGAGAAACTTGTTATTGTAAACTCGCGACGCAGAGAGGCAAAATCAGGAGAAAGACCACTGCGCGCATATACAGAAGAAGCGAGAGTGTATGAGTGAAGAGTGAACGAATGCGAGCGAGCGAGCGAGCGAGAGAGAGAGAGAGAGAGATAGATACCTCTGTAAATTAAGTAAGAAGATGCCCTCGTTCTTTCAAACTTCGCGCCTGCGCGAACGTTGTATACTACCTAAGTGTGTCAAGTCGAGAAAGGGTCGTTATGCATGTGCACATTACGTGTGACACGCGCTCTTGCGTGCTTTCTTCTTCTCTTTTTTCTCTCCGTTGTCGGGACTTTTATTCTATTTTTTTTTTTTTTTTTTTGTCTCTCCACCGATGTACGTCCGACTTCGTTGTAATACTTCTCTTTCTGCGTTTCCCACTGTCTTTTACATAATTTTTTACGACGGCGCTTATTGTCCAGCCGATTATCGCCATTTACGATATATATATATATGTACTGTATAAACGCCGTAGACGAAAAAGTATAAGCGAAAACGTGTCACAATTCTGCTGTAATGTGCACATATACAATGCAATATACATAATATACATAGATATTCGAGGTGTGTGTAAATTCGAGTCGAGCAAGATTAATTATATATTGTAAATAAAGCGGGGAGCCGTTAAAAAAAAACAATTGCAGTTGTCCAGTCAGTAGGGAAAAGGTTCTTATCTGTGTTTCTTTGATCAGCATTGCGCCGCGCGCTTTTTGATAAAGAGAAGCTCCCTTTCTGTCGATCGCGGTTTCTTTGACGACTGAAAATACCGAAGAAAGTCGAGGCGAAAAGTAGCTGAAAGTCATTATTTTCCGGCGAAACAGATATCATTTCAATCTTTGGCTCGAATTCGAGTGAATTTAAGTAGCTTCGAAATTCCTCGCGAGTTTGTATCATAGCAAAGAGTAAAGCGCGAGAATTCGTGTATTCCTTTATTATCGTGTATAACTTGTGTATAGAATCTGCACTTCTCGTAAAAAAAAAAAAATAAACTGTGCAATAAACGGAGATTTAAAGTAAAAGCAGCAAGTATAACCGGGAGGGGGATTTAGAAGGGGGTGATAAACAAAGCCAAGTGAGAGATAGAGAATCAATTCTAAATCGTTCCGGGCAAGAACGAGGAAGAGATCAAGGGGGGAGGGGGGATAGAACGAAACAATTAGGAGTTTTCGCGCGATCGCCTTGGAAAGTTTCGTCGTTAGAAGGAGGAGGACCCTTATTTTATTTTCTTCTTTCTCGCAGCTTCTCCCGCCGACGACGAACTTTGGTCTCGAAGCGATTCGATTACTCTCGGTTTTAATTAGCTTGTTTTCTTTTTTTTTTTCTTTTTTTTTCTGTAGGGAAACGGACGGAGCGCGCGCGGAAACTAATTGCCCGTTTGGCGGTCTCGTGTCTTACTGAAAAATAAATAATTATAAATAAAACAGATAGATAGATATATTATTAAAAAAAAGGGTGAATTAAATAAAAAAAAAAAAACAGAAGGATAAATAATTAATTAATGAGAAAAGAACTCGCTTCCTCTTCCACATTCCTACGTAACGTGTAAAGAAGATAAATGAATTATTAAATGAATTATATTATTAAAGAAGAATAAGTATACTGTGTCGTCGTCGATTTTTTAAAGAGTAAAGATTAAGAGAATTAAAAGAAATATTACTTACCTAAGTGTCGTTTTACGCTCGATCAATCGACGATGTTTCAATTAGTCGTGTAAAAGGCAGGAGTGCGAGTGCGAGACAAAGAGATTTAAAAGTGCGAGTGAGTATAAACTTTTTCCTTTTACCGTAGCGGATATTACAAATTTCAAACGAACGAAGATTAAAAGCAGTTGTCGAGCGAACGCTGATGAAAACCAAACTAAACCAAAAAAAAGCATTGACTATAATAGGAATTCAGAGTATAAGCAAACACTAAAAAAAAATGACAAAATACATATATATATATAAAGATAAGTACGAAAAAAGTAAAAAAAAAACAAAGGAAAAAAAAATTTTGTCGGTGTCGCGCGAATCGTGAAGGCAGGAGGTTTATTAAACGGCGAGACGCAAAACGAGTCTTTCAATTTTACTACCGTAAACTGCCAATTTTTTGCGAAGCAAGATAACCGCGCGTACTCTCTTATTATGCGTCTGCGTGCAACCAGACGAAAAAAGGCGGAAGGGGTTAAATCGAGGGGGGAGGGGGAGTAGTCGACTTGTCGTCTGAAACTCTCGTCGTTTTAAACGAAACAAGGGAAGGTTCCTCGGCGTGTCGCGACGCCTGGCGGTCGTCTTTGCAGTAGATCGAGTGCGAATCTAGTCAGACATACATATCTCAAAAAGGTTGTTTGTACATATTCTTTGATTTAATTTTAATGTACGTCATAACGTTTATTAAGAATTTTGTTTATTTACTTACATTTCAGACTGATAATTTTACAATGTAATTAAAACTGTTATTTAAATTTTATAATTTTGTTATTTTATTCGTTGCTTTTAAACGAACTGATAATAAAAACATGTCGCCTCGGTAAAGTAGCACTAAAAAGTTAAGAAAGAGAATATATAAAGTTAGTTAATTTTAGGTGAAAACTTAAACCACTAGCGATTAATTTAGCTTTTCCGCAATTTAATCGCAAACTTTCCGATCGCTAAAAAAATTCTAAATTTTAAACCAACAAAAGATCGAAAATCAGTCCAAAAACTTTCCCGTTCGGGCACTAAATTATTTTCCTTATTTAAGCCGACGTAAACAAAGCGACCTTTCGTTTCCATCCATTACCTTCGCAAAACAAGACGGCAGAGCGAATTCACGACAAAGCGTATAAAAAGCCCCCGAAGCATCGGGAAGGAAAACAGACGCCGCCAGACGGAGCGACGGGGAGAGGCCTCTCTCTCTCCTACACACAAAACCCAAGAGTTCGTCCGAGCCGCTGCTTCGTCGTGCGCGCATACCACGTCTTCTTTCTTTTGTAAGAAAAGCTGAAAAAGAAGTAGAGACAGAGAGAGAGAGAGAGAGAGAGAGAGTTGGAAAACACTGACGGAGGTAGAGATCGAACGAGGGAGTAAAAAAAAAACGCTGAACCAAAGAGAGAGAGGGAGAGAAAAAAAAAAGAAACAGGACACCAGCCGTCCAGGAGCGTCAGGATGCCGGCGAGACGCCCTCGACCTTTTGCTTTTTTATTCGCGCGCGTTACCTCGCTCTACGTCACACCTACACTCACACACACACACACACACACACGTACGTACACGCAGTCGGGTTATTTTTGTTAGGAAGGTGCGTTTATTTATGGGCTCAGAGTGTAAATCGATTTCCCTGGAGGAAAGTACCGTTAGCTTAATGTCATCTCCGAACGAGTGTGTATAGTCTCCTTTTCAGGGTTTTAGTTTTGTTTTCACTCACACGGTGTAACACGGGAGAGAGTTTGAGTAAATACAATAACCGTAGGGCAGAGGAATATTATCTCGAGCTAACAATAGGACCAAAGTCACCGGGCTGATCGCAACAAGTGGAGGTTTAAAACTATAATACGAATAAGGGAGTAAGGAGGGGAGGGAAAAAGCTCATCGCGCACGAGTGAAGTGAGGTAAAAAAAAAATAATAATTGTAATAACGATAATTGCTAAATAATAAGTAAAGCTACTTGCGTTTCTTAAGGGGATAATCTTTAGGAGAAAGAGAGAGAGAGTGAGAGAGGAACAAAATATTTATGCAGAGTAAAGAATTTAAAGATAAGCAGAGAATTATTATTATTATTGTCGGGGGTGCAGAGACTTTAAAAGACGTTAAGGCTCTCTATCGCTACGATTTCGCGAGCACTTCACATACATACACACAGACACGTACACACACTAGGAAGGCAGCGTAAAGTCGCCCAACAGCCGGAAGTCAAAAGTATGAAACGTCTTTTTTAGATGGTCACCTTGTTTTTCGAACCTTTCACTACTCCTCAGGACGACGTTTTCTTTCCGTATCCTTTTGATATTGTTAATCGAGAAACACACAGACACACACAGACACACACAAACATACAAAAGCAGAGAACAAATTTTAGTAATATTGCCAGAGAAATAAACTGATGTAAGAAGCGTTTTTCTTTCCGTGTAGATTAAAGAAAAAAAAAAGGGAAGGAGCGCGAGAGTTAAATAAAATAAATCGGCGAGAAGGGCGACGAAGCGCGCGAGATTTTAGCGAGCACTAGAATATAAAGCAGAGTCAGAGAGAGAAATAAAATATATATCGCGGGAGAAGCAAGGATGATCTCCGTAGCCTTGGAGCGAAAGAGAACGAATAAAAAGCGAAGAGTGTACGCAGCAAAAGCAGAGAGGGAGTCCTCTATCCGGGAAACCCACGAAATAAAACACAAAAAATTTATCGAGCGAGCGTGCGATTAAGAGAGAGTGCGCGAGAGAGTATTATTAAAACAATTAAGAAACAAAGAAACGAAGCCAAATAATAAAAAGGGGGGTGGGGGGAGGGGCGGGGCAGGGAGGGTCCTTTTTCGCCTGAATCGGCCGCTCTCGACTTCGGACCAAAGCAAAATCTATATTTTCGAAGAGAATCGCGACGAGGGCCGGCCGACTCCAGCGAAACCCGGCCTCGATAACTGTGCAAGGGTACTCTGAGTCTGCCTGTCACTGGTGTGCGTGTATGTGTGTGCGTGTATGTCTGTGTATGCGAGCAAGTGTACATACACATATGCATATATATATATACGTCGAGCGAGGAGTGGATTGGTATAGATTATATAATAATAAGGGGGGAGGAGGAGGAGTCCATCGAAGGGAAACTCTTGGCGTTTGTTCTGCGCGCAAGGGGACATGTTGATTATTTATTACGTTTACGATTGCGAATTAAGAATTAATGGAGACGGGAGTATAAACGAGAACGGGATCGCGAGGAGGAATGTTTGTTGAGAGAGAGAGAGAGAGAGAGAGAGAGAGAGTCGATCGTGGATCGATCATGTTGGGGGATTTACAGGCGAGATTGTAGAACCGGAGCGACAAAATTCATTGGGATTTATCGACGAAAACAAAATGAAAAAGAAATGAACAAAAGTATATTTATTATTAATGCATATATGAACCGACGAGATGAATATATGAATGAAATAATGACAAAATAAAGTACTGTCTTTATTCACGTTTCCTGGCGATTGTTCTTGACTACCCTTGACCTTCCCCTTCCTCTACTTTTCTATGTATAATTTTTGCTGAATATTGCAGGTAAGAACTTTTACAGCTTTATCTTTTTTTTTACCAATCAGTTTATTTCAATGATATGTACATAATCTGAGTGTTAATTTTAAATAATTTTTATATATGATAATTACTAGCTTACAAAAATCAGATCAACACAATAAGAAGATGCAATTACTTGTAATTCAATAATATTAGTGACAATTTACGTTGCGCCTTAATTCTAATTTACGTCCTTTTAGGTAGTATTAAACCTTAACCTCTAAGTGATAACAATTACGTAAGTATATAAAAGGCATCTGTTACATCTCATTAGCCTACTTGAATTCTCTTGTTAACAAAAACCAACAGTGAAGTAGTTTATCAATAACTTATACACTTATCGATAATTACAATGAGTTCTCGTCAAGTGTCGATATTTTTTACAGCGCAAAATTTTGAAAAAAAAAAAAACAAAACTAAATTTCGCGAGTGATTTTGAATGCCTGTCATTTTTTGTTATTTGCTAAAATTCTATAGTCTAGAACAATTTTATAAGCGAAAAAAGAAATCGCATTTCTTCTTTCCCTTTTTTCGTAAAAAAATCAAGCCGCCATTTACAGTTGAAGGTTTTTTTCGCGCGACCACGCGGAATAACGGTTGTTCTGTATGTGTTCACTCATATGTCACTCCTTATCTGCGCTGCAGTGAAGTATTGGACATCCCCTTTCTCTCAGTGATTGCCGATTTCACGGAATTTAGTGGGGTAATAATAATCAAACTCTTGGAAATTTATTATGATTTGCCAATAAAATTGTGTTAATAAATTAATCTAAAGAGCGATTGTGTGTAAGAGAGTCGAGAGAAAGTTTTAGATGAATATCGATAGATAAATTTTGTTAATTGAAAATAAATTAATAATTAAGCATCATGAAGATTGAATGATAATATTATAATTTCGAAAATTAAATTCGGTATTCGATACTAATTTATAGAGTCGATTAAAATTATCCACATTTTACTTTACTCTCATCCTTAATCCTTTTGGAGCAGGCAACAAATCTTCCACCATTAAAAACTGAATTTCCTACCTGCCTTTTTAACCCCAAAAAATCCCCAAACATCAACCAAAAAAAATGTCCAAAACCACCGTCAACTTTGCGAATCGATCCGCTCTCCCGTCCCAAAAAAAAGGAACCAAAAAGCACAAATCAGCTCACAGGAAGGTGCTCCAATAGACGACGTTCAGGATGAAGAAGGCGAAGGGGAAGAGGAAGCGCGAGACCTTGTCGATGTAGATGGCGGTCGCGCGACCCTCGCAGCACGTGTCGTACTGCACCGTCGCCGGGCGCACCGGACTCCTGCTGCGCTCCGACTCCGAGCGCATCGGCGTCTGTGGAGGAAGTAGATTTCAGGACCTTAGTCTTTGACGCTTCGTGGTTTATGGTCGGAGGGAGAGTCGTGATCTTGTGTTTTACTTGGATGTGCGGAGAGAGCAGGAATATAAATGAGATTTTAGTCAAACGTGAATGAGGTAATGCTTTTGGTGAAATGTAGTTTAAATCGTACAAATTAGTTTCCTTGTTAATCTTTGCAGAAGTTTTAAGCTAGAAAATAGAAAAATTTTCATTCCGCAAGACGCTTGATATTTCTTTGCAACATTTTGTATTATTTTTATTTCGTAACCGAGCATAAAAGAATTCCGCGGCAAGAGCTTCTTGCAATTTTTATATTTAGAAAACTTTACTTTCAGAAAGAAATGTTTCGTAAAATACTTGAAAAATAAAAGATGAAAGATCCGCAGAGAAATAAGAGGTAAAAGATGTTTCGGCCAATTACTCAATCCTTTGCAAACATAAGTACAACGAAAGAAAATTGGATTATGTCAAAAAACTGTTTCTTTACACAGGAACAACCATTACTACATTTCTTATAAAAAGAGTATTTAAATTTTACATTTCCCTACAAATCCTAAATGAGAAACGAACGTTTTAATTTCTGTAATTTTGCCTTCCTAATTATATCCATACAAACAACAAAAGTACCTTGAACTCATCGATGGCCTCTTGGAGATCCTCGTCGGAGTAGCCCTTCATGGCCTTTGTGGCGACCGGACCCATGTAATTGTTGACCACGGCGAATTCCATGAGCGAGAGGAAGACGAAGACGCTGCACGACGACATCCAGACGTCGATGGCCTTGACATACGAGACCGGCGGCAGTGACTGTTGCGACTGCGTGTTTTGCGTTGCTGCTCGACAGAAATTCGATAATTCGCCAGGATGTTTTGATTTAGGTTTTTTTTTTTATGAAGACGCTTCGGGCATTAATGTGGGAATTGGCCTTTTGAAAGTAACTGATTTTTATTAACTCGACCTGTATCTCGGGGCAACGAATAAACAATACGTATCTCAGAAAATTTAATAGAAAAGTCTATCAGTTTTTATTATTAAAAGTATTTTGAAAATTACATTTTAAAAAATAGTTGATAATATCGCAATAGTTGCACAATAGAAGTTTACTCAGGAATTGCTCTATTATTATACTTATATCTGTATTGAAGAAGATTGCTAATATAAAGATTCAGTTTACTACTTTCAGCAAAACGCGTTATCTCCATTTCAAAAATCAATACTTCTTATCCTCCAATATCAAGAGTTAACTTTCATTTTTATACATCTCAATTCAAATTCCCGACCTCGCCGGATCGCAAAACTTTCGCACGGAAAACGCAGCTTTCGGGGAAAGAAGCCCCTCTAAACCTTATACACCTCGAAAACCCGGCTAACGAACTCCCCGAGCCCCGATTCTCCGTGTTTTCCTCAAGGAGCCCTCCTCCCCCTCCCGCAAAAGGGAAGGAACGCGAGGGGCGCGGCGTGACAGGGTGGCGGCGGCGGCGGCGTCACGTCTTTCCCTCGGCCGAATCGAATCTCGCGTATGGACGCTCTCGCGGTTCTGCCGCGACGACGCCGTACAACTCGGTGGGGCTTCCCTGCAACGTGTCCGACTACTCTCGGCGCGAGACTCTCACGCGATTCGTATACGCCCGGATTTTTTATACGCGCTCCGGACGCCGTTCGCTCGATATGCCTCGTTTCGATTGCGCTGCGAGGGTGGCTGGTTTTGATGGCCTTTTTTTTTAGGTACCGGCTGGTGGGGTTTGCGAGGATTTTGGGATGGTTGAACAAATGAGGAGGGGGTTGTCGGGGTTTGATAAGAAGGGAGGAAGGTGGACAGGTGTATTGATGTGCAATCGATAGAGTATTGTATTACTGAGAATATAAAATGAGATTCGATTCAGCTTTTTTAGATTGATGGAGGTGATAGACTGCTCGTTTGTCAGTGTTTAATAAAAGAGCGGTTAGATTGGATAAATAGCTCGAGATAATAATTGATATATTTCGGAATTAAATAAATTTGTTTAAGCAAGAAAGAATTACCGAAGAACATACATTACATTGGAATACTATTTTAAATATTTCAAAATCATTTGAAGAGATAGATATTATTCATGAAATTATCGAATCTACATTTCTACGCTCAAAAGCAGCGTAATGCAAATTCGTTTTAAAAGTATAATACTATCGACCGACAATTCGTCGAAAAAGAAAAATTCATAAGTACATTTGAAATTTTAATGCACCAGCAAAAAGTCAATGCAGCCCATATTGTCGGCATTTTATTCTTTCCGTGACTAACTATTAAGCCATTTTTTGCGAATTTCCTTTTGCAAATATAGCCACCCGGATTGGTGCCCGATCAAGTTTTTACACTAAACCTCGCTTTACCCAATCGACGCCCAAAAATGATCAATCTGCAAAAGGCAAAGCAGTCCGTACCTAAAGTAAGTAGGGAGGTGACGCCGAGGGTGACCCTGGCTGGGATCGCCTCGGGCTTGATCCAGAACGCGATCCAGGACATGACGACGATTAGGGCCGAGGGTATGTAGGTGTGGAAGAGATGATAGCCGAGCCTACGGCGCAGGTTGAACACGATCTGGATGCAGGTGAAGTTGCCCGTCGAGTACTCGATCGTGCAGTCCATCGTGTAATTGTTCGCGATGTCCAGCTGCGGCAGCTCGATCTCCGGATTCACCACGAGCGGATCCGTCACGTTCCAGATGAAGACGAGGTCCTGCGTCGTGTGCGACACTGCAAGCGGTTTTCATTTCAGTCAGTTTTTCGGTTTTTTTGGAATCTGGTTCGGATTTTGGGTTTATTTATAGTACGTTGAAATTTTAATAAGCTGTATGTTTTTTTTTTTTTTTTTTTTTGTTAAAAATGTAGAGAAAATATTGATGACACGTAGGATTATTTAAAAGAACAGAAACATCTGGTATTTATTAAAACGTAATTCAATGAGTAGAAAGAAACAACTTTAAAACAATGTTTTTATTGGTTTCCAGTAACGTTATTTTACCTTTTAAAATCCACTTTCTTACAATACTATACAAAAGCAAGGTACTATATATAAACATAATACGAAACATGTTTATTTTTATTGTACCTTTTGCACGTGTAAATTTACGAGAAATTAAAAAATAATTAACACAGCACTACTTATAATTCAATGAGATTGAACACCACTTACAACTCTCGATCATCATTGAGCATATTTGCGTATCGTGTGGATAAGACTCAAATTTCATGGCGCATGACAGCACTAAAGTTAATCTGAAACAATAATCAGTCGTTTATTACGAGAACGAGCGATAAAAAAAAAACAGGCGATTACAAAGAGCCAAGGCGAAAGGTTACTTGGACATGTAGAGCAGAGTCTTATCGTGGTAGAGCCAGAGGTAGTGATTGGGTATCGACATCTCGTGGAATGTGACTTTCTTCGCATTCTTGAAAAAGCAGTCAGGCCTCCAAATGTTGTGCAGCCAATCGACGTCGAGGATTCGGTACTCCTCCGACATGTTTTCCGGCAGCCTCAGTCGCGAGTCCCGCCAGCTTTGCGCGAGAAATATGTCCGCCACATAAGTCTGAAAATCGAATTTATCGAGACTCAATTTTGGCGCTGGTTTAAATGATAGCTTTCTCTTTAAACAATCTTGAACATTCATTTGGAAGTAGTGTCTGAAATTTTTGCAGGTGCAATGTTTTTTAACAAATTTGATTTGAAATTTTTTGTAGTTCTATTATTAATTTTTAACTAAATTAAGATTTTTTATGCTGCAATAAATTTTGACTATAATGCATCTATCTGATGATCTACTGATATCAATGTATAACAACTTTTTATTATTTTGTCTAAATATGTAACATAATACTTAATAAATCTTATCGAATTATTAACCTTAAGATATTGATTTAAAAAAAAATCTTTAGTGAATGAAAAAATTACAATAAATTCAAGCTAAATGCTATCCTTGCCTAAAAAAAGAATTGAATTGCTCTATCAAACGCTACCAATACTTCTATTTTATTAACAACCTAATAAACCGCGATTCTCCAATATACGTAAAAAAAAACGTATCCCAACCGGCTCTCGAGAAAGAAAAAAAAACAAGCAAGCCCGCCAACAACAGGTCATAAATACCGCAGCAGCCTAAAAATTTAACGTCCCTTGTTCCCCCGCGCCGGGGGATGGAATCGACATACGCACCATGGACTCTTCGTTAATGGAGTCGATGCTGAGCACGGTCACGTGGAAGTAAACGATGGTCGGCTGGCCCAGGTACTTGGGCGCCCTGTGCTTGTCGTAATTCTTCGGGTTTATCGGCAGGATGTCCCTCAGGGAGAGCGAGACCTCCTTCCGGCCGTACTCCTCGCTTTCCATTTCTCTGCAACAGCCCAAGGCGCGGCTAAGTTTCTCGAGAGAGAGATACACAGACCTGCTTGTTGTTGTTGTTGCTTTTCGTGATAATCTCTGTGTATTGTTTGCGAGGGTTTTCTGGTCTGTTGGGCTCGTTTGCGGATTTTCAGTGGTCCGAGGGAGGAGCAAGGTGAACGATGCTTTTCTTTATTTTGTTGGAGAATTAAGACTCGATTGAGTCTTATTTTGGGTCCGCGTGAAATTTTTATTTTGTGTAAGAATATTAATTTTTCGAACATTCGATCTCACGCATTTTGGAATATTTTAAAATCGTTTGTACGCCCCTTGCGTCGAAAAATATTGTTCGACACACGTGAGAAATATGATTCTCGGGCGAGAGTGATTATCACCCTCGCTTCGCTCGGATGCTAAACTCACCCTCTTCCGAGAATCAACTTAAACTCCCTTGTGTAGAAAAGTACTAGACAACGGGAGTAGAATAGGAACTTGGATTTTAAAAAGAATTTAGTAAATTTTAAAACAACTAATACGTGTTTTAGAAAATTATTTTCTTAATTAGCCGAACAAAACTCATAACTATCGTGAATTTTTTTTCTCAGATAATTGTAGTTCAATAAGCTGAGAGTGGATTCTGCTATTTCATCGTAGCATATTCGAATAATTGTTAATTTGATTTTGCGTAAATTACGAAGCAATCGAACATTCGAACTCGTTGATTAATTTTGAATTCGTTGGAAATATCCTCCAGCCATTGGCCGCGTGGCCACTCTCATTTGTTTGCGTTACTGTATTTAATGTGCCGCGTTAGAATCCCAATTATTGCGGATTACAAATTTGGGTCTAATAGACAATTATTGGTCAACTCGACGCTTCGGCATGAAAACCGAGATTGTTTTCGTAAATAAAAAATCGTCATATTGAATTGCAAAAGAGAATTTAATTTCAATTTGCTCTATCTTGATTAAAACTGTTCCACTTGGTTTGTAATACACACTTTTGCATTAATTAACAAAAAGATCATCACAAAAATATAGCAATATAAAAACTAAACAAGAAAATAATTATTTTTATTAGTTAATAATAAAATGATTTCTTAATACACAAGATTAGCAACTTATTTTCGAAATGATTTGATTCAATATTATAGATATTATTCGAAAAGTAAATCCCATTTAGCTCAAGTCTCTAATAAAGAAAACAGTACTCCTAAAAATTCAATATCCTGTGAAATTCAATACTAACAATCTCACTAATATAAAAAAAAAAAATGAAAAGCCTTTTCTGTCCATTCGGCCGCTTGACGGCGAGGCAAGGCAGAGAGGATAAAGAAAAAGCGCTGAATCCGCAAAACAGTTCGCGTTGCCGAAGATGACATCGTCAAGAATAAGTACGATTTCTAAATGAAAGTCGCGGCCGAAGCTGGTGCAGTGCACGTCGCCAGTCATTGCGCAATAAAATCGTCCAAGACGACGGTGTCTTGTGAATTCCTTCTTTTTTTTCTTCTAATTACATCGTTACTGTTCTTAAGACAATTTTAAGCCCTTTTGTCTTATTAATTATCGGTATTCGCCGTGAGTGACTTGGAATTTATCGCAGCTGGGATTAATTCTAATAATTCAAGCAAATATTACAATGATTAAATAGAAATCTATATTGCCATTTACTTATTTTTGTGTAATTGACAAAAATGTGTTTCAAAATTAAAGTAAAAAATATAAGTTTTATTTTATTTGAATTTTATACGTTCCTTTTGAATCAATAAAAAATGAATAAAAATTTTATAGTACAATGTTGATTTTTAAACGAATATTACTTTACAAATTAATAATTTTTTTTGTTTGAAAGTTAAATAGATTTATTTTCAATGATATTTTATATTCAGCACTCTACGCTAAAAACACTAGAATTCGTTAAATATAGATTTTTCAATAATAGTTTTAATTTAAATAAAAGCTTTAAAAATCTTAAAAATTTAATTTCCCTCAATTTATAACTTAACTTCCGTCTGTAATTATAGATAGTAAATACTCCTTAATAAATATAAGTTAAAACGCAACTTTCCTTCCAGAACTCTACACTCCGCCCTCAAATCAATACTCAATTAATACTTCTTAATCAAGCGCTTCCTACCCTCTAAAAAATCGGCCCCAATCCGCTGAAAAATCTAGAAAAAAGCAAGTCAAGGCCTCGGAGAATCGCTCGTGCGGCGGCGTTATCCTGAAAAATAAAAATTGGCGCGCGGCTATAGCAGCGAATATTAGCTATTCCGATGAAACAGCAATATCGGGAGGGAGAAGCCATAAGAGGTCTTCGTGCTGTGCATACCCTAAAGTTCATCCGACAACGTTCTTTGCTCTCCCTGTACTTGCCGTTAAAGTGCATTAATAATAGACCGACCGAGAGGCTCTCGTTCCGATTTTCGCGCCCCCGTCGGGGGGTAACTGCGATTGCCGGCGAGAGAGCTTCGATTCGTTTTGCCCCGAAGGAATTTCGAATGTTACGCGGATTTTTGCGGCTTTGCGGGTGATTTTTTATGGACGAGGAAAATATTAACGACGCGACGATTCAATTAATCTTGGTTATTGCGGGGTGTTTAGCAACGTGTGTTTGACAGGGTTAACGAGGTTATAAATGCCACTACTTAGCGGTGGAGAACCCTCGTCTTGGAAAATTGATAGTTCTGGGATTTCAGTATTGATTGTGTCTGAGAACAATTCAGCATGGGGTTGGACAAGATGTTACTACTTAGTTTTCTTTTAGTAAAATTGATGGGGTGGATTGAAACGAAAAAAATATGGAAATCGTGAAAAATTAGTTTGTTTTGTTTCGTATTTGTTTATTTAGGCGTCTGGTGGATGTGACATTGTAGTATTGATTATCCATATGAAAAGATTACATTTTCTTAATAAACGTGATATTAAGATTAGAATGAGGTGATAATAGTTTTAATTCAATAAAGATCAATAATGATGATTTTCAGACAATATTTTTTATTACTTTATTAGAATAACTATGGTCATTATATGAAGAAACATGTAAAACTGTGGTGTCTATTTAAATGATATTCATACAGTTTAAAACCGAGTACTGTTTTCTTACAGTTTACGGACATTTTCACCTCATTCCAATCACATATTAATAATACACAAACAATCTCACGATTTTATACACAATCCTTACAGCTAACGGCGCATCTTATGTAAAAAAGACACCTAGTGCAAGTATAACTCTAAGTAATCTCAAAAGAAGTACGCGTACATCTCACTCGGGCAGCACTAAACTTAACTTTTGCCCTTACAAGTTTAATTTCGCTGAGCTCAGCCGACCGTTAAATGTACGATCACGTGAATGAAATAAAGTTTTTCATTAGAGTACACCCACACGTGTACACACTGATGTAGGCGTACGCGTACTTTCTCTCTCTCTCTCTCTCTCTCTCTCTCTCTCTCTTTCCCTCTCCCTCTCTCATTCAGGAATTCGACCTCCGAGGAAAAAACCGGTACGCGTACTTCTTTCTTCCCTTCTTTGCGTGCGTGCGGAACAGACAGGAGGAAACGAAGAGCCAGTGATTATATTCTCTCCTTCATTTCCAAAATTGAGAATTAATAAAAATAAAGTCGGTGCGGTACACAAAACTAAAGTATACGGAATAATCGTGCTCAAATTATTGTTGTTTAAAAAAATACACTGAAAAATGCGTGGAAGAAGTATTGGATACTTTGGTTTACGGTAGAAAACGTGTTTGAGTGCATACGAAAATTGTTGTACGGAGCAGAAATTTATTTTTGCACTTGAATTTCTTAGTTCTTACTTATATGAATAGTAAAATAAAATATTATATACAAAAACTCAAAACATTATAAGCACATCTAAAGCATTTATGAAAGATTCAGAGAAAATACCAATACCAAGACCAAAATGGTCGCTGTCTTATTTATGCTTAAAATTATCATTCTTCAACAAACTTTTAGGTTAATTTAAGCATCCACGCGAGTCCATACAAAAATTTTCATCTCAACAAAGAAACATCGACAAAAGATACGATAAAAAAACAACGTGCTCAAGTGCGCGAGATCACATAAAAAGCCAAAAATAGGACAAAAAGAAAAAAGAAACAAGTGAACGCGACAGACAGGGTCAAAGAAAAAAAAAAGACAGGCAGGTGAGGTGTTTTTTTTACCTTGCGATCTTCGGAAAAAAGCGATACCCGCGTTTTCTCGCCGAAAGTCGAATTGTACGTGAGGTTAGGCTATTGACCTTAAAGTGCCAACCCTCGACCTCCGTGGAGAGGACGGCCTCGCACACTTTGTCTCTGGGAAGGTACGCGAGGCCGCAGGCAGCACGGAAAGGTCATGCAGGATTCGTGGATCGAGAACAAGTCACAAGTGGATTAGTCCGGTTAGCAGAATTCGGGCGATTCGCTTTTGCGATTTTTTTTTTCTGTTCTTACTGGGGGGGCGAAGATGCTTGGGGGGTGAAAGTGGGGGGAAAATTGAGATTTTCTCGGGTGAAAGCGTTTCTTAAGAAGGATTTATTTTTTTTTAGTTATTTAACTAAGGATTATGTATCGTAAAGTTGTATAATAAATGCATTTTGATATTTTTCAGTTTACTTTTTGGATGAAAAAAGTTGTAAATATTTTGGTAATACAATGTTTAAATATTCGAATTTCACGGTGAAATATTACTTGTTATTTACCGAAAAGCTTTCTCTGAAATGATTATAGTATATTTCAGCTTTTGCGAAAATACGTTTTATGCTTTTTTCAACATTATCGTTCTTGACATTTTCAATATTAGCTGACCTGCGCAGCCATTTCTGACAGAACTATTAGGGCATCTGTTATGAAGCAATTTTTAATTTTAAACGGTGTCATGCCAGCAATTTTTTGCTCCTAAATAAGAAACGCTTTTTACAACAAGAAAATAATTGATTTTAAAATCTAGTTCACTATTTTAACATAAGTTTTTAATGTAAATGACACGATGTTGTTTTAAATAATCGCTTATTTATTGCCTAAATTTGCAGTGTCCAAATTTTTTTTAAATGCATGAAAAAATGGCTTTAGCGAAAATGACCGAATTCGTCAGTATTGATAAGATATATTTTTCAATATGATAAAAATAGCGTATATAAATTTTATAAAAAATATAATAAAACTCATCACGTTGCAAACATGTCCCGCCATTGCTATGGAAAATAATAGTTTTTACTAAATCTAGTGGCATTTTAAAAGTTTCTTACGTTTCAAAGCTGCTCGTTTATTCCACTGATTTGAAACAAAAACTAAAATGAAAACCGTCCAAACCAACTTTCCGCGTATCTCGAATGAGAACGTCAGCCAGAGAAAAAGTAAGAAAACTCGTCGGACTGTTAAACGTCGCGCTGCGAAACGTAAAAACAGAGGGGGAAAAAAAGGGCTTGCCGGGGTGAATTTTGCTACTTACGGATAGTGTAAGGCTGCCATGTCAAAGAGGGTGTAGAGGTAGCAGCATAGGATCGCCAGAGAATGTCTCCTCATACCTGCAAACAGCGAGCGACGAGGCTCTCTCTCGATCAAAAAGGCCGCGGACGTCCGTCGCGGCGGAATTTAAACGTTCCAATTTCACGGATGACGCGGCGCCCTTTAAATTCGCAAGAAATTTCGAGTTTAATTGGACGCGCCCGCCGTCGCCGCAAGCGGTGCGGAACTCAAATTTGCTCGGCGATCGTCCGAGTTTTCGGTAGTTTTCGTTAGAATGCTATTGTGTTCGGGCTTTTGCGAGCGTTTACACTTTCTGCGGATTGTTATTTCATTGAACTGATTGCAAATTTGGAAATTGATAAATTAATGAATAATGGATATTGATCAAAATAACATCTAATCAAAGTTTACTTTGGTAAAGTTATTACTGCAATTTTTAAAGAAAAGTTATAAATACTTATTTCTTTTTATTCCTGTAAAATTCTTCAGTTTGGATAAAAAACAAAATTTATGCAAATCATTATTGAATTAAATTTTTCTCTTTTTACCCGGTAATATAGCAAAAATACACATAATTAGAAAATTCTCAAAACCCGAACAGAAATAAAAGTACAGCGGTCAATAAATCTTCCCCTTTATTACATCAACTTCTCACGCGCACCATCGAGTCTCCCCCAATCCTCCAAGAAAATAGCTCGATCACATTTATCCAAACGACTCCCCGACACGTTAACAAATAATTTTTAAAACAAACCCTCCACGCCACCGCTTCCACGAAGCTCAGCCGCGACCCGAACCTCGGCCATTCCGCTCGAGTCACGTTTTCTGCAGAAAAGCTCCCCCGCTCCGCTCGAAATTCCTTGCTCACAAACACATTGAATTCGGGCTCCTCGACAAACTCTCTCCTCGGCGGCCAAACTCTTACCGATCAACTGCACATTCTACTCGGGCAGTTCTTTGCGTGTCCGTCCCCAAAGTCCTCAGTGTATTGCGCTCGGCTCGCGTCTCGCCTCCATAGCCGACGGTCTCTGAGGCTCACCTCTCCTCGGTAAGGACGAAGCTCTCTCTCGGCCCAGGCGGTTACTTGAATCGCATCCTCCTCGTCCTCGGCATTCCGGCACTGCAGCGTTATTACGGGCGCGAGAGCTGCGAGTCGCCGCGGACTTTGGCGCCCGGTGCTCTCCGCTGCTGGCCACTCTCTCTTGCTCGCTCTCTCTCTCTCTTTCTCTCTCTCTCTCTCTCTAAGCCAATTTCCCTATCGACTAACTGATTAAGCCCTACTCTTTCATCGAGGGGGCGGCGGCACACGAGGTGGTGGTGGAGGCGAGCGACGCCCGCAGAGGTAGATACCTGCCCTCCTCTCACTGCCCTGGACACCTGCTGCGAATGTCGGCCTCCTCCTCGTGTGTGGATACTGCCGATGATGGATGGCGTGACTCTCCACGGCTGGCGAGTGTTTTGTTTCTTGCTCGGGAGGTGAGGGTTGATGGGTTTATTGGGGGTGTTGGATGATAGGAGTGCGACTGGATTATCTTGGAATTGGCTGTGAGAATTGAGAAGTTTTATTGGTTATGTATTTGAAGAGTTGCATTAAAAGGATGCAGACTTTTATACTTAGATAGATATAAAAGACTATGCTGTTGTTATTTATAAGTATTTTTATGAAGATGTGACATGCATTTTAATTGACGTAATCGCATTTGACTTTGTAACAGTTTTTATAACGTGTAAATCTTCGACGTAAAACAAATATGATGTTATGAAAGAATATTACATTAATAATTTATCAACTTTTTTTCATCTGCAAATGTGTATATAATAAATGACAAGAAAACTATTTATAATCAGTTAAGAATCATTGAATGTATTTAAAATAAATATTTTAAGAATAAATTTTACTGATAACAATTCCAAAAATATTATATTTAAAAAAAAGAACAGTGATAGACAAGAGAAAAAACAGTGGTAGACTCTTTTTACAAATATATAAAAATAGAAAATTTATAACTGAATAAAGCTACATTACAAATTATCCCTCTGCACTACAAATTTCTTTCATATACCCTCAACATAATATTCAATAAAGTTCCACGTTACACTCTAATATATAATCTAATATAATCTCTAATAACACAAAGCCCACAAGTTCATCCACCAGCCGGCCTCCTAAACGCTCCCCGCCTCCCGAAGGTCGTATTATGTCAATTGCAAAATGCAGCCGCGAGACCCCCGCGCGCGCACTGCACACACTTCTGCAAATCCCGCGTCGCGCGGCGGGGGCTAAGCCGAGGCGGGCCGCAGGGTCGCGTCAAACGCGATATATATCCCTCGCCGCTCGCGCGCGGCGACCAAGACAACAAGCCTCCTCGCCTCTTTCTCCGACTCCGATGCATTTGCATTTACCGCGGGCGCTCTGTTGCGCGCGGATGCGACAGACGCTTTGTCACAACCGGCCGATCGGTTTTCCAGTGCCCGACGACGGAGGGCTGGGTAATCTGATTTGGAGGCGGAATTTGCATATTTCGAGCGGCGGCGCTGATGGGAGGGAGGCATTTTTCTGAGGAGCTTAAGGAGGATAGAATTTATTGGAAGTGAATCGTGCGACCGGGTGGTTTGGGGGAGAGCTTTGTGGATTTTATCAGGGCGGGGATGATGTTTTAAAGGTGCCACAATGACGTTTTTTGTTAGCCCAATGCACGAAGCATAAAGCAGCTATAAATTACAGCCGATAAATATGTTAGATAAAGTGCATTCTCCAATAGAATTGTCAGATTCCCGTGATACCTATTTTAATAAAACAAGTTAATTATATAGGTGCTACAAATTTATAAAAAATAAAATTTGGTTTAGTTATTAGTGAAATATTACTTCCTGTCGTTTTTAAAACGTAGCTCGATTATGATACTACCAACATAAGTAGATAATATCCGGATATATCCAGACACGTCTTGCATTTACTCTGCACTACTTAACTCTACCTATACTTATTTAAAATAGAAAGTATGAAAAATTGCCGATAGATAATTCTATCATATTATAAATCAAACTACGTCACTTGTATTATTTATTCTTCAAAATTAAGAAAATTCTTATTCAACAAATCCCTCCATCATTCTATTCGGTACAAAACATGAATATTCCATTTGAACAATAACCCAATAACCCAACACCCAAACTTCCGCAAGCCAACAATGCCCAGCGTCTAAAAACGCATTCGAATCAATAGCAGGAACCCAAAGTTTCGTCGGCGCCGAGCTCTCAATTAACAGTTCAGCGTCGAAATTTCCTCAGCCGAGAACATCCCCAGGCTCTCTCTCTCTCTCTCCCTCATTCCCTCCCTCCCTGTTTTACCGTTCGCTCCGTAGAGGCTCGCTTCGCTTCCTACGTAATACGGTTACGGACAAGAAGCCAATTTCGCGATTATCACGCCTCGCGGCGACTGCCCCCTTCGGGCGTCTCAGCCGGAGGGAGGGAGGATGTATCGAGCGAGAGCCGCTGCTGATTGGAGCCGATGGCGCCACCGGATGAGAGGCTTAGGTGGGGAAGGGTGCCGAGTTGCTGGCTGTTGTTAGGTGAGGAGGGTTCTGGCGGTATTTTTGGATTCTTGTTGGTTGATGGTAAAATTTTTAAGAATACTTATCGTCTTGTAAAGTCTTAATAGATTACTAACAAGATATGTACGCCTTATGTGAAATAAACTTGGATATATTGGTATAGTCATTATTAAAATGTTATCAGTAATTGCAGTCAAAGAACGCATGTTTTATATTATTAAAATAAACAAAATATACAATTTTTTAATAAACCAAATAAATTTGTTTAAATTACCTAATCATCAAGTAATTCCCAGCATTCCAAGCAAAAATGCCTTTTTTTAAATTAAAAATTTCCCCCAACATTATTACGATTATCTACCGTTTCAGTTTATTCTCAAAACTGAATTCTCAGAGTACGGTAAAGTACCTGTTAAGCGTTACAGATCTTCAAAAGTAACATCAGTCGATATCCGTGCAGCGTTTACCGACCTCCGAGCTTTCGAGCTTGCAAGCTTCCTTACCGTCCGAAATCGATCCGCGCGCACCTATGACCCCCTTCACCTGCTTTCGCCTCTTCGGGTCACTAAACCAAAGAGGCGCCGGGCTCTCGTTGCGCTCTTTTCCCCCCACTTCGGCGCCCTCGCGTTCGTTTAGTTTTAATGACGGCACTGCAGACGTGTTCGTTTGGGCTTCTATTTTTAGCGCGGCGGGCTGCATTTCAGCCGCACTGCCTGCCTGGCGCCCCCGTCTGCTGGGCTTAAAACCCGACTCCTATACCGTCGGCGCTTTTAATGCTCGAATCATAATTTCGAGGCGCGAGAGACCGCGGGAATTTCGCGAGCGGCGCGCTGGCCGCGAGTGTTAGAAGTTTAAATTGAAATTAAGGTCGCGGCCGTCCGCTGCGAGGGAGATTGTTAATTTCGATGTATTCGGATTGCAGCGCGGATGCTTTTGAATGGGTTTGTGCAATGAATTAGTCGGGAAAATAAACCCGTTTCTTCGCGACTAACAATTTTGATTTAATTAAGTATTGGGTTAAAATTAGTTAAATAATGCTGAAAATTTGTACATGAATTCGGTTCGGTTGACAGAATTTGTATTAAATTATAATGTGAATAACTTTGATCGCATTTTAACATTGAATTCATATAAAGGAACTAAAATATTTTTTCAGTTACATTGTTGAAAGGAAATAATAATAAATCATAAAGTAATTGATTAACGTTCACATTATAAGTGCCAATTCTTAATAAACACTTTATTTGTATGCATTTTTTTATTTCTATTAATATACGTTTAAATATTTGTTTTTTCGGATAAAATAAACAATTATTAGGTTGGAATAAAAGACGCAGTAATAGGTAATCATATAAACAATTTATTTCGTTTATTATGTATTTATAAATGAATAAATAGGGTGTCTTGTGAGCTTAAAGAATTATTTTTTTTTAGAATTAGGACTATAACAGAGGCTACTTTAAACAATTAGAATAAACGCTCGTTGGCTGATCCTCCGCGCTCAGAGAATCTTGATATGTTTGTGTGTTGTATCTTCATCTCTATTCATCATGTGTCCTTTGTATGTTGTTTTTTTTTTCTCTTTAATCATATATATATTTTTTTAACCTTTATAACGAATTTCACGCGGGAAGCATCGCAATTTTATAAGTTGCGCAATACACTCGCATTTTTAAAAAAATGACTTCGCCTATAATCTTCATATTTTTTTTTTCTTTTTTTTTGATATAACACTTTTTTTTTTCTCAGCTTTATTTTCTCGTAACTTCAATTCGCCCTTTACCTTCTTTTTGTTCTGCGATTTCGGTTCACGCTAAAACAGTAACTCGTGAAAAAACTTCGCGGGACAATAAAAAATGCTCGCACGTGGACAATAAAATATAAAAAAAAAAAAAAAGAAAATCGTTCTCTGCGCTACGCATTAGAAATAAGCTCTAGTCTTCTTCGGAATTTCGAGCATCTCAAACGGCTAACAAATGACTTTTTCAACAAATTTCCAGTCAACGATAAGAATCAATAAACGGTTCCGCGCTTCTTTCGCATAATGCCGAACGGTCGCGCGATTAATAAATCAATCAAACTCAAGTGAACTGAACAGCCACGCTCGATCGAACGTAAAGCGCAATTCGTCATTCAGATTTCAAACATTAAACACTATATGCACAATATATACGCTAAAGCTCCCTCGCAACGATCAACATATTTATAAATCTTAATAATAAACGCAAAGATCCGTTCTATACACAACATCTTCAATCGCGAGAACTAATATAATCGTCGCCTGCAGGAAATAAGCCGAAAGAACAAGAGAGAAATAGAGAGTAGCAGCAGCAGTCCATGATATCGGCGTGTCGCGCCGTTTATATTTACCTTTCCGATGACGTCGCCTCTTCCTTTTTCGCTCTCTAATCCGATTTGACGATGTGACTCTCTCTTCCTCCGACGCTTTTAAGTGGATTCCGCGCGACACGACCGTAAAAGAGAGCCCGAGTAAAAAAGCCGTATACACGTGTATATAGAGAGTAAGGACGAAAAAAAAAAAAACGAGAGGAGGAGGAGGGAGGAAAAAGCGCCTTATCGAGAGAGGGAGAGACAGAGACAGAGACGCGAACGATCGAGCGAGGATTTGAGAGAAGGCCGAGGAAGTGGAGAGACGGAATGAAGAGGGAGACGACGACGCAGAAGCGGAGGACAGGCGGCGATTCGAATTCGCACGTGATCGATGGCGTACGGGGAATCGCCGGATTTACGTGAGAGGTCATCCCCGCGTCAGACGTTCCGCGGAGCTCTCCTCTTCTCTTTACGTAAGAGCGAGTATTTTTCGGAGGCGCCTTTTTCCTCGCGTCGACCTCGCCGATCGCGAGACGTGCGGATGTATCGATTTCCGGGATCGGGAGAAGCGGTTTTCGAGCATTTGTGGCTCGTAGCGTCTGCAGTGAATGAACGTTGACGGCTTCGCTGGAGAAGCTGTTGAAGTTGAATTGTATTTAAATGGCCGATTTTTCGCCTTCGGAGGAATACTCGGTATACTTTTTTAAAGTAGTTTTGTCTCGTTTTGAACATTGTTTTTTTTTAATTTTATACAGACTTTTGTAGAGCGAACTGAAAATTGTCTTGATCTATAAAACTTGTATCTTTCTCAGCGTGAGATTACATAAACATAACAATACTTTCTCAAATTAATACGCCAGTATACATCTCTAAAACGAGCAAAAAATCGTCCATTCCACGCCGTTTTCCTTAACATTAAGATTTCCCAGAAAATCATAAGAACGCCGCTTTAGCGCGTCTTAGCACAAAGTGGAAGGCCTAACCGCAGCCGGCAAAACAAAACCGCAAAGATCGGGGAAGAGAACGCGGAGAGTATACAGCAGAGGCGCGGCGTCGGGCCGATTTTCCAACGCTCCATCCTCGCCCTTTATTTCAGCTCTCTCGGCTTCAGGCTTAACGATCCTCCTTTTTCTCGCTCCCCTCCGTCATTTTTCTCTTCGCCTTCGCTCTCTCCGGCCGGTGTATGTATAACATTATGTACATATATATGTCGCATGTGCACTCATTTCCTCGTGCGTCCGCCGTGTATCCGCTTGTGCGAGTGTTGTCTGCGAGTGGCTGCTCTCCGTGTCTGTGTGTGTGTGTGTGTATGCGCGTGTATCGTTAAATTTACATTTGTTATCTCGGGCTTCTGCGGCCTGCGGATCGTAAACTTTATACAATATTGCTTTTCCGATAGCCGCGTTACATTCGACCGTAGGAGGGAGGAGGATGAGGGGGTGGGGGGCAAACACAGGCGGCTCAGGCTCGTCCATCTCTCGTTCTTCTCCCGCCCGCGCCGACCGGAGCTCTTTTTTGCGGCCCTCAGTGTCAATGTCGCGGCGGAGTCGGTTCATTCGTTGCAGCTAATTAGACGGGAAAGGAATGTGTGCTTTGTTTCGTTTAAAAAAATAGGCGTTTTTTTTTGGAAATACGTTCAATTTCTATTGGTTGGTATCTTAAAAGTCAATACCGATGGTCCATTTTAGTCGAAAGTGTTAAGTAGTCTAAGTTTTGGTCTAACCAATCAACAAGTTAGAAATCTTAAGTTTATTTTTAGTAAACAGGAAATAGAAAACCAACTGTTGTATATTTATTTACAGGAGATTCGTATAGCCGAGATTCGAGTACATGAAGCAAGCTGGATTATTTATATGTTTATTTTAATTTTACTTCCCTAAAGTTGCGATAGTCTATTGCAAAGCGAGTACTCCAATAGCCGTTGATTACGAGTAAATCAATGTCGTTACAATATCAGGTTTTATCAAAATTAGGCACCTGTAATTTTAAAGTAATTTTCGTAGCTTTTCCTTTCAAAGAGCGTATTAAAGTATAGGAATTTTTTTTTTATAGAATCGACGTTAATACTTATTGATATGATTAGAATCTGAATATGTTTCGTATTTGATATGTATATAGGAAACGGATCGAATCGAAATGAAGTTTTGCAGCCATTGAAATACGCAATCCTCGCGTTTTAGTCGCTAAGCTGTGTTAATTTGAAAAGGACGGAGAAGTCGTAAATTGAGATCGTTTCATTTTCTCAAGATTGTATTATAGTTGAAAGAAGATATGGAAGAGGTTCGGTTTTATCCATAGAAATTCGAGCTACAGCCGGAAGTTTTTTTTTACTTTAGTAGATAAAGTTTAAGAAAGTCGAAATGCTCCTCATTTTTGGGTTCAAAGACGAGCCTGTGCCATTTTATTCCCTCGCATTCATTCACTCGCCGAAATAAAAACTTCTGAATTCGTCGTGAGTGTCTGAAAAAAAAAGAGTCAATAAGAGAAAATAGAAATGTAAAAAACCGGGTCTGGAAGCACATAATTAATTGGAATGCACGCGACAGACAACGAAACGCTCGTCTAACATCACGCTCCAGAAGTTTTTATCTCCTCGCCGCAATCCCCAAGCAGTTGTGTATGCACACATTTCTATATAATTATGTATATATATATATGTATATGCCCTTCGCGGAACAATTGCTTACATACGAAAACTTCATGCGAATATGTATATATTGGGGGGGTGATTACACCGTGTGATTAATGTACATCGTGCCTCGTTATCGTTACATAATAAGCCTCTCCCGCACGTCCGTGACCTCGGCGTGGCGGCGCTATACAAAATCCCGCGCGCCCCTCTCGTCTGTACAGGAGACACGTGGCTCTTAACTTTAACAAACACCTAATAAATGGTCCGATGCGCTGAGGAGAGTAACGGAGAGGCAGACTACAATTTTTTTCTTGCCTCCCGTCTTTAGCCGCTAATCCTTATCCTTAGTTCATTTAACATCGGCGTCCCTTTTTTGCGACGTTTCGTTTGCATTGATTGAACGTCTGAAAAAAACGCCCCGGCGAAAGTAAAATATTTATAGAGAGAGAGAGAGAGAGAGAGAGCGGAGCCTTTTTTAGGCGCGACGATTATTCGTCGTCCGCGTCAGAAGCGAGTTATTATCGGGCCGCTTTCATGCGTGATGCTTCAAGCGCAATGTGCGTTGACCCGCGTAAGCGTACAGTCGAACTTCGGTCATTGATGCCTGCTGTTTTTTTTTTTTTTTTTTTTGTTAGGCTAGAAAAATGCTTTAACAAGAGTATATGAACGTTGTCAAAATATCGTTTACAAACTAGTTGTGTAGAAAAGTTAACATTCGAAAGGTTCGCGAACAAATTTTTCGACCGATTAAACGAGTTTTTCAGAAATTGGTCTTCTGTAAAGTCTATAACGTAATAGAAAAACCTACAACTTTTACTGTTTTCACTGTTAATCTGTGCAATTGCATTACACATTTTTGCTTCGAGCATTAAAACCTAATTATTCAACTGTTTTTATTGCGTTTAGTTAATATTTGCTGTTACGTTTAAAGTGTTTCTCTAAAAGAGGACTAAATCGGTTTAACATTTGCAACATCGTAAGAACTTTTCTATACATTTTGAATAAACGCAGAATAAATGTATAAAATAAGAAACAAATTTTAACAACAGTTTTGAACTGTTCCCCTCGATAATTCTATAGTTCCCCTTTAGTTTTCGAACACTTATTTAACGAGCTTACGCCGATTATTCAGTGCCGGCACAATGAATGAGGTTGGACTGTATCATCGACTTACATTTACATGTACATGTATAAATAGGCAACATACGTACAATATTACACGTTGACGTTCAGACCCTTCGGGAAAAGAGCACTAAATTCAGAACTAAGGTTAAAAGAAGCACACGTCTAAGCTCGTCCTCGATCGACTAAAGGAACTTTAATACTGATAACATCCGATTGGCAACCTAACCTAACACCTTCTCGCGTTTAAAATACAAATTTGTACCCTTCCAGAAATAGGCATTCGAATTTTCTAACCTCACCCAAACCGAAACGCACTCACGTATAATATATATACACGCTCTCTCCCGTCAGGTTACGTAAGCTAATTAGGCTGCCAACGCTAAGATATACATACGCTAAACCTAAGTATACCTACGGACGCCGGAGATGAGGGAGTGGGGAGAGGAGGAAGGGAGAGGGGGGCAGACACAAAGACAGACGGATTGACGCATCATCTACCTAAGTAATTCCTCGCTACAAGGGATCGAATGCAGCCTGCGACCTGCTTATATATGCCCAACCTCAAAATCCGTTAAACTTATATGTACAAACGCTCACCCCTACAATCGTACACGTATGTATAAGTATGTATACATGTATATATATAGTTCAAGCTTAACGTATATACAGGCGCTCGCGTGCCGCGACGCGCCGTACTTATTTCTAGGTTATGTGCAGCGCTGGTGCCTGTCGCCGTCGCTCTTTTCCTGCTGTCTTCGTCGTCGTCGTCGTCGTCGTCATTGTGCTTCTACATAAACAGGCAAGGTCACGAGCCGGAGCCACTGAGAACGAGGCTGAGGAGGCCCACCGCCAGGAAGAAGCCCAGCACGGAAGACGACGGCCTCGAGACGCCACTTGCGCGCGGCAGCTTTATCTCGACCTCGGCCATCTTGAAGATCGACAGCAGCGGGTGGCTGTGCACCTCGTGATGGTGGTTATTGATCTTCTCGCTTAGGTCCTGCATCATTGATGCGCATTCCTCCTAAATACAGATAGAGAACAGACATTGAAACAGATTCATAAAGTAATCAGGTTGATTAGTGTGGTCACGTGATTTCAAACCTAACTTTCAAAATTAGGTTTAAAAATGAGTGAAATATACATTTACATTGTGGACTGAATAAAATGTAATTAATAATATCCTTTGTGTTTTTTAATCCTTTTTTTTTTAAATTAATATATAAAATATCTCGGTATAATATTCTATATTCTATTACATTAAAATAAGAGCTGTATTAAGAAGCTGTCTTATTTGTCATCGGATAAGGTTAAGTTAATAAGAATTATAAGATTATGGGATTTAGAAAAAACAATACCTAACGTATTTCGCTAAGCTCAATATTTCAAAACTTTTTTGCAGCCTAAAGACACACTTGTCTGAACAGCATTATAGCATTATAACGTAACGTTAAGAAAATAAGCAGGGCATAAAAATGGCAAAAAGTCAGAGAGGGACGAGGGCCAACATCAAAGAGCCATCAACAAATTTGCCTCTCGGAGGGAAAACAAAATCTCATCTCATCGCCGTCGGATAATCCTAGACGTTGCCTTCCATTATCCTCACAGGTCCTGCTAATAGGCTTTACACCTCGAGCTTAATCCGAACGGCCGGCTTCCTCCTCCCCCCCCCCCCCCCCCCCCCCCATCTCCTCGTCGACCATTAAATAAGCGCAGCATGCACAGGTGAGGGGCCCGAGGGCTGCAGGAAATTGCAGGCGACGCCCAACGAACCTTGACCTTGCACTCGGCGACGGCGACAAAAAGCCATTATTGAGAGGAGGAGGAGGGGAGGGGCGGGGGAGGCGGCGAAAAATTCGAGGTGCCGGAAATTAAAGACTCAACGAGCCTCGCCGGACCATAATTTCGACGGCGGCGAAAAATGGGATGGGGGCGCCGACATCGAAATTTCCGTCGATTCTTCGGCTTTTAAAGATGTTTTTAAAGTTTTAAGAAGGGAGACTTTGAATCGTGGGGATGGGGATTATTTGTTTTTATTGATAATAGCAACAAGATTTAAAAATATTTAAAGTAAATCAAATTCAAAATAATGAGAGTTTTCAATAAATTTTAAATTAAAACTTTGATAGACTTATTCCTTTAGAATATGGTTATTATTATTTAACAACAAAAGTAATTTTCAGAAAATAAAATTAAAACTGCATTTAAGACAGTTTGAGATTCTTACATTACTAAATCACATTTTTCATATTGTATTAAAGTAAACTGAAATTATTCCATTGAATAAACTATGAGACACTTGAAGTTACTTAAGTTAAGGAAATTTACCATTCAATATTTATATAAAATTCCGTCTGTAACGTAACGTTTCGCTCAGTAACTCAAAATCTCATTTTTCATTTATCACTTTGAAGGCAAAATTATCTTTAACTTCCATTTATCACAAGTAGCGAAGGACACACATTAGTTAAAATTAATTGGACTTTCAGCTGAATCTTCCTTTTCTGTTGTAGCAGTTTAAAGTGCAGAATTTAAAAACGTCCGTTGAATTAAATTTTCTCGGTATTAAAAGCTATAAAAATACCTGCAAGCACGTTTCGCTGCTTAAAAGCACCATTGGACATCAAAGGGTCAGGTAATATACTTTAATATATAAAGCAGCGATGTTTCTGCCCTTCGAGTATTAGGTTCCTGAGCTTTTTTTATCAGTCTCAATACTTCCATCGAAATTGATTTTAAAAGAATTTCACATTTCATTCAATTAAAGCTTCCATCTTAATTAAATAGCCAAACGTATTTAACCGCAAGCTATGCTTTTGTTTGTCTTTTTATGAAACAAAAAGTAATAAGATTTTAATGCACCGTAAAATTAAATGTAATCAGTAAATAAATAAATATTCGAAATAAACGAGCAGGCAACAAAAGAGTCGTTTAAAAAGCTCGCATCGACACAATAAACGAATCAATAAAATCCCGCAGCAGAAAGACAAATAAGGAATCGCTGAAACAAGAAATTTGCAGCTCCGTTCGAATGGACGACGACGCCACTTCGCGGACGAGGCCGCAATTAATAATCGCGCCTTTTTTCTCTCTCTCTTTCTCCCGGAGCGCAGCGCGAGTTAAATGAAAAGACAGCGCGAAACAAAAAGAGTCCTTAATTTCGCGCCGTCGGAATTCCCGGGACTTGATAAATAACGACGCGCTTAATTTGCGAGGATTAATAACGGCCACGATTTGCGCTTTTCCTCGCGACTACGTAATTGCGATGAGAAGCTTTGGTCATTCTTGATAATTGAGATTTTGAATCTTTAATGGTTATTCTTGAGATTCTGTTAAAAATATGTTTTTCTTTCTTGCGATTTTAGCGTTTTATTTAAATTGATGCAGTGCTCTTAAATTATAATGAATATAAAAACGTGTATGTCTGCTGAGCAGAGAAACCTAATGAATTAATTGGAACTAGTTTTAATGTACCCTATTTCTTATGTGACTCAATAGTATAAAAACTCTTTAGACATAATGTGTTTGCACTTCGCAATTTATGATGAATAATAATTCCATTTTAAAGCTAGAAAGCTAATAAAGTTTATGATATTTTATACGGAGAAAAATTGTTTAGGAACAGCTCGAATAAATCGCTCGGGCGATAAACTTGACTCGTGCGAGAAAAACCCATGCGTATTAGGCGTTGCTTTCTAGTATATTAGACGATATTAAGAGAAATTATAGATTTTTCAATTGTGCGCGAAATCAGACTATTCGCTCGCACTTTGCACTTTTTTTTGCCATGCGATCAATCACACTCAATTAGTGCAAATCCACCTCTTTTGCATGACTTAATTGCTTCCCTGTGAGTATACGTGTAAAGCAGGATAGTTGCATTTTTGGCATAAAGAATAAAAATAGGCTTTAATTTTCTGTACAGAAGTCCCTGTTAACCAAGAAACTTTTCGGGCTCGCAAGTTCGATTTTGCGCACTCAATTAAGTGCTCAAAGTACTAAATTCCTGCACTATTCAGTATTCAGTATTAAATAAATGGAAATTTGCATGTTTAGAAAAACAATAGTAATATAATACTTAACCGAGTATAAATTTCTAAAGTACAATATTTGATGTGGACGTTTGCTAACTGCAGCTCATTATTTTAGAAAAAAACTAGATTTGTTTTTGTGATAATACTTGACTTTTCGATAATTGATTTCATTATTTTCTTTTCTTTCATTTGTATTTAATGGTCATTAAATTTATTAATTTAAATTAGTGTAATATTTTCAAAAACAGTTTAAATTTTGTTTATTTAGAAAAAGTTTATCTATCTGGAAATTTGTTTTTGTTAATTAATTGCGTGTACATGAAAGGATCCAAATCAAAATTTAATTAGGCCAATCGTTTTTAAAAAAAAGGCATTTATTGCTTTAATATAAAAAATAACTTACAATTAGAAAGTAAAAATTCATTTTTATTTATGATATAAATACAATGTAGCTACTGAAGCGACTAAAGTCCAAAAGCTAATACTGATACTGGATGTCGATGACGAATTACACTGTTCATTTTCGCAGATAACGACCTTCGTGAGTGTTACGTTTGCCTTTTTAGCTTGTTCTTTGAAAAAGGCCTCATTTTTACGCTTGAGCACACATGTTCTAGCCACAAAATTATGATCTGTTGCATTTGCTGAAAAAGAATTATTTAAAATCAATGACGGCTTCCAAATTGTCACTATTTTTATTCCGCGCACTTATTATTTTTAATCAATATCGAGATTAAATCGTTCAAAACACTTACTTGGGTGTCCGTAAATGGTTATGCAGTTGAAGTGTGCATTTGTAACGTTCGCTACAAAAATATTAATGTTTGTATATTGGTATAGAAAAAAATTGATAACATAACATTAAATTTGATAACTAATTATTTACTATTAGAATATTCTAAGTGAACAGGAAATCATCATTTACCTTTTAAATTTTCTGCGGACCTAGACATGCGTTGATTTTCATTCATGGGAAAAGGAAAATCTTTTGTCGTACTATCAGTTAGATTATAACAATTAAACTCGAACTTCGTCATTTTAGGACTTGTAAGACACTCTGTATCGTTCCATGATCCGCAGTGATAACATTTAAAGGAATCAGCTAAATCACCTTTAAATAAAATGCCGAATTAATAAAGAATCACGTTATATTTAAGAAGTTTAACGAATGTTTTATTTTTAAATTTAAAAAATTTGAGTTCCACTGTCACACCAATATGCCATAAGCCACAAATTTTTTTAATGATTGCACTTTCGGAAATTTTACCTTCATTTACTAAACACAGGACAATTACTGCAAAAGTAACTGTATTTGCGAACGAGAAGTCTTTGGAGAACATGTTGCCTCGCTGAGAACAAACGCCGAACTGTCGTTTTAGGAGTGCCTCGCGGTAATAAATACCGTCCAAATCTTATCTTAAAACACTTATTTAGATAATGCGTAAATCGGAAATTATACCTTCTCTTCTATCGATAAAAGCTGAACTTTTTATTAATTCTTTAAAGTTGATGTTTACAATAAAACCTTGAACGAATATGATTAGAAATACTTTGGATGATTTAAAAACTAAAACATTTTAATCTTCTGCCATTCGCAATCTAATCTGATGTAGATCATTTAACAAATATTTAGGTTATAAACCGTTTAGTGTCGTTCATAGGTTAATGAATTTGTAATTATTAAATTATTATACAAGACAATTTATCTTGTTTTCATTGTCAAAAGAAAGTTCGGTCTTTTTTATTTTGAACCTAGATAGACGTAATGTAGATGCGTAGATAAGCAAGTGCTTGTTCATGATACTAATGTTTATATATATGTAATATTTCTTACTCGGTCATGTAAAAATAATAATTTAATTATTTTACGCTCAAATTGTACTACACTCAATTTTTATATGAATATGAAAGGCGATAATCTTATCTGCTCTTTTATAAAATTTAGTGACTCATAAGAAATGATTAATTCCCTGGTTATCCGGATAAAAAGATTTCCTCGCGCGTAATAACTTCTAAAAAAATCTTTTAACGGTGATAATAACTATATTTAACAAGTAAATGATTCAGAATCTACATATGAATACAGCAAACAAAAAAATGACTGTCAACATTTTATTACGCAATGTTTGAGATGAGTCAAAAGTATGTTGAATGAATGAGTCAATGGGTGACTCTTAAAAGGCGGGTAAAGTTGAAAAGGACCAGTTGTGGGAAGTAAAACCGGTATTTTATCGATTACAGCGTAATCAAATATTACTGTCAAAAACTGCACTTATTCCCTTCTTATTCGGTCTTCTCTTATATAAAAATCTCACGCGATGTTATCGATCTCGAGCCGGTAATATCAAAGTCGCTCGAGTTTATCGAATTATATAAATCTTCTGTCAAAGCTAATAAACAAAAAAAGGAAACGTAATAAAGCCTATCAATCAAAACCTAATTACTTAATGATATGTTAAACGCACACAAATCCTCAAATCGTTATTCAATAATGAGAAGATCTCAATAATTACTCTTTTTTTGGCAACTCCTAACTTTCGTTGAG
Organism: Ormyrus pomaceus; assembly: GCA_900474385.1. Lineage (NCBI taxonomy): Eukaryota > Metazoa > Arthropoda > Insecta > Hymenoptera > Ormyridae > Ormyrus > Ormyrus pomaceus. The sequence continues at coordinate 72,019 of UCOM01000262.1, forward strand.
TCCCATGAACATCGCACTTGTTGCGCCGACTTCCATATTAACCGACGCTCAAGATAATGCGGACTCGCGATCCACATCTGGCTGCAATTTTCGAAAAATCATCGAACCACCGGGCCAGGAGGCTCGGGAACCGCGCCTCTATGCTGAATAACGCCGCCTCGACGAACGAGTTTTGCAACTAATCGCGCAAAATATTATTGCGCTCGTCTTTCGGCTGCTGCTATGCGACGACTGGTTTTCGCATGATTCTCAAGCGAGAGAGAGAGGCCGTGACGTCGGTCCTCGAAACTGAAAACTACTTTATCCAGTCGAGATCTGTTATATCGTTCCTCTCTTGTCTTCTCACGGCATCGCTCGCCGATTATGATCGAATCCAGAGGTTTTTGGGAAGTTATTGCACGAATTTGAAGCTCTTAATGGGACAAGATTGTATTGTTACGCTAAAATTGCCGACATTCGGGCGACATGTATACAAGTGTGAGATAGCATGGACTTATTTATGAGCGGCGGAATTATGTGCGCTGTTGGATAATTTTCGTAATTTCGGATTGATGCCTGACAATTATAAGCAAATTAATGAGAATTTTATTTTTGTAAAACCGCGTATTATCGAAAAAAATCTTACGAATTGGTAAAAATGGTTACTTATTATTTCGTACTCACCGTTCATTAAATTAAATATTAAATTTTATAAAACTTGAAGAATTATTGTCATAAAACACTTGCAAAAGTCCAGCATTTAAATTTAAACTTTCTTGAAAATATTGTACTATAGAAATTTAAATCCTTGAAATCTTTTCATAAGTAACCATTTTTGCCTAATATTTACAAAGCATAACGAATAAATTAATTTAGAATAACATTAAAACCTTCCGCCTCCAGTTCAAGCGCGACAATGTAAAATTGAAAACGCGCAAATAAACAGACTCTCGAAAGGTATAAAGCAGCGACCGCACAAACAATTAAAAGCGAGGAGCGAGACAGCGGCGATTTACGAGCTCGGGAGCATTTTCATAAGTTGCTCGTCGAAAAGCGGGAGGGAATTTCGCGCCGGTCAAGCCGGGCGAAAAAAAGCGCACAAAGGGGAGTATCGCGTGGGGGCGAGAATCAAGCACGCGAGAGAGAGAGAGAGAGAGAGGAAAAAGCGGCCGATGCAAATGAGCCGCTCGGCTGTGCGCCTTTTTCGCCGCGGTCTTCTCGGGGCTTTAGCTTTCTTTTAATTGGATTCCTTTTTTGCCGAGGAAGTCGAGCTGAAGACTTTTCGGAAATTGCTAGGCTGAAATTGACGGGAAGGTGTCTCTTTAAGGATGGATTTTAATGGAGCTTGCGAGTATTCGTATTTTCGGTATTTTGGGAAAATGAAGAAGCGAACGATCGGTCGCAAGAAAGATTTTCTCACGTTAGCAATGGTATTGCTGCATTGTTGGTAATTTCACGTCAATATTGCTGAGACAATGTAATATAGTCATTGTTATGAGGGGTTATATCGTGAATTGGCGAGCAATACACTTTTCATTAACCTTTCTACAATAAATCAACTGCAACGCACCTTGCAAAAGTCCACCTCCCCCAATCTGCAACACTTAAAAACCACCCAACAACTAAATCCCTCGACGCAGCTTGACCCCAAACCCGCAGTTCCCCGTAAAAACAAAAAAATCTCCAAGCAGCCCCCAGCCTACGAGGCGAATGTATAATTGCTCGGGGAGTAATTGTCGACGTCGTAAGATGGGCCGTTTCCTCGCCCGAGTCGACGACCGGATCGATAACCTTCAGCCGCGCAGCGGAGAGAAGCCGGCGCGGTCATCGGAGTAATTCGCGGATCGCATGTTGTCCGCTGTTCACTTTTTTTCTCCGGCCGCGCGCCGAGCCGCTGTTTGAACAAGTGTCTCCCGCGCTTTTTTTTTCCAGCGCTCCCCCTCGAGTTGAGCGAGGCTGCGGACTCGTATTTACATGCCTCGGCGAGATAAATTGTCGCGGGTGGGAGGGAGATTATCGGGAGCCGCGTTACTGCCTGCTGCTGAAGTGAATTTAAGAGTGGTTCGAGCGGTTTCTTGGGCGGGAGAAGAGGAGGATTAATGTGGGAGAATGGACTTGGGCGTGAAACTTGAAAGTAATTCTGCTCATTATACGTTGAATATTTTTAAAACTGATTGATTAAAATTACCAAGAAAATTTGGTTGCAAAAATTTCTGACAACCCTCATCGTTGTGGTAAACTGATTGGTTAAAATCTTGTAAATTCCACTTCGAATCTTAAAATTCAATATAATATCAATACTGTATCATGCTATAAAATTATGCATTTAAATTAGAGAATTACTTTTGTGCATAAAACATAATTAAAATAATCATTCCTCTCTTTTTTTTAACACTTTAAATAATCAAATAAAATTTTATATAAATTATCGTCACAATATTATCTAGTAATCAATAACATAATTGTGGTCTTCATTATTTTTTCCATGCCGCTTCAAGTTTATCTCAACTTTAAGCAGAATTTTTTAGAGAACTAATTTTTTTCTTAAACCCAATCTACCGTAGTTACTTTATAAAACCGAGTCCACAACAATTTCCTCACAACGCGCCCACAAAAAATTCTAATAACCATCAGCATCGAGGCTTGTCGACCAATTAAATCCGAGAAAAAAAAGTCGCCGTCCTAATCGCCGGCCCCCTTTTTTCCTCAATCTCGGCGCTAATTCGACTAAACATTTCTCCCTGATACTCCCGGAGCACGTAACCCCGCGGGGGGCAAAAAAAAATGCAGCGGCAAAGTTAAATCACGCAACCGCGCCGCGCGGCGCGAACTCGTAAAATTCGCAATTGTGTTGCAGCGAGCGAGAAACGGGGCCGCGCAAAAATTGAAACTCTCCGCCGCCGCCGCCGGGAAAAGGAACTCGACGGATTCCGCGAATTCGCGCGCGCGCGCCAAATCTGCGGAAGCTATTATTCCTCTCCCTTCTTTTTTTTTCGCCCCCCCGCGCTCTAAGCCGCTTCGATTTCGCGAGCGTTTAGCGCCCCCCGGCTTTCGGCGGAAGCATGAAGGCTTAATGAGCTCCGCGTAGTTTTAAGTGCCGGATTCGGATTTTGGCCGGGCTGCATTTCGAGGTGTCGTTGAAATGAGAAATCGGGGGCTGTTAGACTTCTGGTTGAAGTGGAGCGTGCATTTTAAAACGGGTTTGCAGCTGAATCTGCGAGAGGAGTTCTTTCATGCGTTTTATAAGATTCTTGGAGAAATAAACTAGAGATTAAAGGTGCGACATAATTCTAGGGTTACATAATAAGAATAGGATTTAATGATTCAGTTTTAAAATGTAGATTTAGCTAAACATCCGTTAAATAATATGCTTTTAAGTATTTTGAAGACTAGTATTTCTGAAAATTATAGGAGCTGCTTTATTTACGAAATACGAACTGTCAGTTACAAGAAAAAGCCCCAAAGAACGTACCGAACTATTAATATCATTTACAGCGTCGAATGTATTATTTTAAAAAAATTAACCGTTCTACGTCCAAGGAAAATGAAGAAAAATGGCCTTGCAATTTCAGTCCATAAACACTAAAAAAAGAAAAAAAAAAAAAAAATAGAAGGTTTTGTATAAATATTTTAATAAATCATAAAATACTAACAAGTTAGTTTAGATTCAGAGCAGCCCTTTAGACGTACCATAAAAACGTTTTAACTTTAAAACGTGAATCATACTCGTACTATCTCTAATGGATATCGGCATGTTTGCACGTTTTCCGCGCGCCAAAAAATATATCAAAATAAGCAGGACAAAAACTCGAGTTGATTGATGTGTCGTTTGATTTTTTCAGTGAAAATGGGCTCCACTTTCCCCGGATGCATACAGAAGAGTCAATTTTTTAAAGCACGTTTTCGAACGCTCCAAACAATGGTAAAGGCTTTATGCGTTCTTCTCCGTGGCCATTTTTTAAAATTCATTAGCCGTGGAGATTCTCCTTTCGCTTTCCGAAATTGATTTTATCGATTAGCAAAAGCTTTTAAAAAGCTCTGCAAAAATTGATCATTCTCCTCGTTTACTTTATCGACCGCGCGTAATTTTTTTCATTTTCCATTCAGTTTTATTAAACTTTCTCAGAGATAGTAAACTCAAATTATAAAGTTAACGGTAAAATTTGAAATTCAAGCATAGATTGAAAAACATAAAATGTCTTTGGTAAATCGGATCCTTATAACTTCGAAAACTCCTTTCTAAACCCAAGTCCGTGCAATTCAAAACCCGGCACGCATCCTCGAAAGCTCAAGCACAGAGCTCGCAGTCCTCGAAAAATAGCGACGGACGCAGCTGTCCGAGCACTCGCACAGAAAGCTCCCTCTCTCTCTGTCTGTCTCTCTCTGTGCGAAGCTCGGGAAAGTTACTGCAAGGGACAAACTAACATCGGGACAAGGCCGGCCAGGACGTTTGCCCAGCGCTTGCAGGCCGATCAAAGCGACGCTTCATTAAGGAAACGCAGCGCGGCGGCTCGATACTTCGGCACTCGAGGCACTCGAGCCGACCCCGTTTCGACTCTCCGCGCCGGGCGATTTTTTATTCGAGTGCCGCGCGGGAGAGAGCGAAGTTCGCAGTTTGCTTTTCGTTATCGCGTCGCGGGCTTTGAGCCGCGGTCCGCGCCGTTTCGCGGACGTTTATTGATAATTTTTGCCGGGGGCATGACTTCATTGGCTCGCGAGGGTTGGGGGGATGGAGGGAATTAATTTTGTTGGCTTTTTAGGGGGGGTTTTGGAGGAATTTTCATGGAGGAGTTTGTATTTACTTGAAGGAAGGAGGAAAGTTTTTGTTCCGAACGGAGAGAGATCCGCTTTCGGTAGGCAAATATTGAGAATGGAATGGTGTTTCGAATAATGAATATATTTAGTGTACCAATAAATCTATAGTATAACAATGGATCGTGTTTTTAAACGCAATAATCTATTAATTCTAACATTTATATAGGTTTTTTGTTGCACTTTTATTTCGACTATTATTAAATTCAAGTACTAATTAGAGTTAAAAGCCGTTTGAACTAAAATTTAAGTGTAAAATATTTGTGGAATGAAAATTGACAGTTAATGAAGTAATTTATTATTAAATTTATTCCAAATACTGTTTATACTTCGTGAAATGCCTTCGGTAATAACTTATTAATTAACCGCGCAAGCCATGTATTTGCAAATTCACAAACCGCGCATAAAGTATCGAAAAAAAAGAAAGAAAACAAAATGAAACCGTTGCGTTATGTGTGTGTGCATTTTCATGCGAGATTCGATAAGATCTGACGATTGTTAAATAAAAGCGAAATCGAAAGAAAATTACTTCGAAATAAACATTGAGATAAAAATTTGAATAAAACACTCGACTGTTATACGCCGACGTGATAACATCATACGGTATTCACAATTCAAAACCTGTTTCGGCTTCGATTGCTAGTCGATCCTCCGATGCCGGCACGAAACAAAAATATTTTCCACGATGGCTTTTTTTGCTCTCTCTAGTTTCAAATTATTCCATCTTGCCGGCGGAAGCGCGACGGTAAATTATTTTCATAAAGATTGAAAGGAGATTTAGTGATTCTTCAAAACTAATTAGGTATTCGGGAAATTAACATTTCTAATTTCCGCGACACGAAGTTTGTTAATTTGAAGCTGAAGGTAAAAAAGTCGATGCTTTTAAATTTCGTTTATTTATTAATATATTTATTTTATTCATTTATTTATTCAATCAATGGTTGTAGAGCTTTGAAACAACAAAAATTGATACAATTTTATAAACTGATACGATCAATATTTAGAAAATAGGCTATTTTGTTTCATTTCAAATTTACTTTTATGGAAATGAAAATAAATTAATCTTTAATCAATGCATTCATCAAATTTCCTTTAAATTAATTCAATATTTACCCAAAGCTTCCCCGCGAGTGATTTACCTTAAATTCCACCTAATTACCAATGAAATCACCATTAATCAAGTTTAACCAGCGACTAAAATTCGGAAAAGCCCCCGAGTCATCAAGGCTGTGAGAGCCATCATGCTCAGGCGTTATCATCGAAAGGGATATTTAAAGGGCCGATCGATACCCGAAATCATTTGTATTCTCGACTTTTCGGGGTCGCCGATTTCGAATCTCGGGCTAAGATCGACACGCGCCTGCCGGGGCGAAATGGAGCGCGGCAGGCGAGGCTTAATTCACGGCTCGACTTATAAAATTTATCCGCCGCGGCCGAGAATAGACGGCTCGCGCGGATAAATTTAAAACAGTCCTGCCGCCGCACGCCGGTTATTAGAAAACCGAGAGCGGGGCCGAAGGATATCGATCCGGCCGCGGCTTTTGCCAAAAAGTTAAGGGAAATATTCCGGTAATGCAAGTATGTGATACGTGCTGGCACTACTTTGGCCGCGAGGCGGGGAAACTTTTTGACAGGCGAAAAATGCCGGCGAGGAGCCTCGTAATATATATTAAAAGCGCTGCTCTCGATGGTGCTTTGCGTTTGATATATTATGATGAATTAGTAAGGCGAAAATGTGTTTGTACATGGCGATGTGCTGTTAATTGTATCGTGACATAATTTACTTTCGGTGGTATATTGGGTATAATAAGTTGTGATATGTGAATTCGGGTAATTATATCGGATTTAATGAGTTTGAAGATGAAAAGCAGAGCACATAATGATTAGGTGTCTTATAATACATGGAATTGATATTATCAGGTTTGCTGATCTGTTTACATATGAAATTCTGTTGTTAGAAAATTAAAAGTGTGTAATCTAATGCAATTATTGTTATTTAACTACAATTATACAATTTAATATGTTAATGTATGATCATAAGTAATCGGAAAATTATGCTGAATGTATTTCGCAATATACATGATATGTCTGTCATGCCCATGAAATTATAATACAATAATTAAATCATAGGGAACCGTATATTGTAATTATTTTACTGTAAAATAGTTACTGCAAAGAAGCTCTATTTATTTGTAAAATAATAAAAATTGTAATTCAATAATAATTTAATTACCATCTCTCATACTACTTCAACTCTTTTGAAATATTAATTATATCTGCCATTGAACATAAAAAGTTGTCCCAACTTCTCCCCTATAAATTCCTAATGAACGTCATTAATCATAATTCGTTAGATTAGACCACGAATCAAAAAAGTTTCTTCGATAGTAAACTAATTGCGCACCGACAATTTTAAAAGTTCCACCCCTCGGCAATAAATGTTTAACAATCAGCAGCCGATCGAGCGGCGCGGCTGCGCCGAGCCGCACAAAGGAGCGAGTAACGCCGCGGCCGTTTTTACGTTACAGTAATAAACGCGCCGTTTAAAACTATATCGATTCGGGAGCTCGGCGCTGCAGCCGAGCTCAATTTTCAGCCTCATTTGCCGAAGTCGCTGCGCGACACGTAAAATTCCGAGCACTCCTTTTTGCCCCGCGCGGAAAAGCCCGGCTTTAATGGCGCAATTTGAAAAATTAGCTGATTTTAGCCGAGGCGATAAGCCACTTCGGTTAATAATCTCACGAAGGATTTTCGAATTTAATTACTCGGTAATAGAACCATTTAGTGCGTTGGCGATAGGTCGGAAAATTGTGTTGTTTGCGCTGTTTTGCGATCGCGCGCATTTTTCAGCGGGAAAAAATGGAAAAATTCTCACCGGCGAACAATATAGCCGCGACTTTTTAAAAGGTCAAATCGCGCGATGATAGCTCCGGCGTACGGAATTCCATTTTCAATTTTATAGCCGCATTTATTCCGATACCGAGCCGCTTTCCTCCGCGCCTCGAACGATATCGTAAAAAATTCATATTAATTCCCCCCCCCCGGCAAATACACTGGTACTATATTTTTGAGAACAAATGGAAATAGTTTTCGCGTTGAAATCAATCCTTGAATGCCTCGACTTTTAATTGTTTTTCATAATGATAAGTACGCAAACCTTCCAATTCCGTCGATCCACAATCGATATGCGGGTCGCGCTCCACTTTCCAATTTCCATCCCGAGTTTGGCAACGCAAGAAAATTAGTCCCGCCGCGTCATTTTCGAGCGAGTCGCGGAAAAAAAGAAACGAGCAGAGGGCTAATTAGCCGCGAAATTATCAAGCCAAATTTCGTTTTCCGCCGGTGGCAAACAAAGCAGGGAGGGGGGGGGGAGGCAAAAGTTTTCTGGAGCGCCAACAGGAATTCCTTCGATCGCGGGGAGCGCCGCGCGCGTCACGAAGTTTATTGGAACGGGCTTAATTAACTTTCGCAGCGGAGTGCTGTCATCGCGATTATCTCCGCGGAGAGAAGGGAATAATGTGTTCTTTCCGAGCTTTTTCCGAGGAGCGAGGCTGAGCTGGAAGGCGAAGAATTGCGGACGGCCGGGAAAATAATGCGAGCAGCGGCGTCGGCGTAAATATTCCTCCGATGTGACTCCGGAGAAAGGAGAGTGGAGAGGCTGCTTTGTCTTTTTGTCGCAGTTCTTGATAAAGGGGGTTTATAATTTTTTGTTGACTTTACGGCTTTTTAAGAGGTGACGGTTTTTGTTAACGAAGACGTGGAGTTTTGTAAATCTAATAACTTGATACTTTAGTATGGTTTCATTTCTGCTAAGAGGTAACATTTTGTTCAGAATTAAATTAAATATTTTCAGCCTAATTCTCAATTATTAGTAAACATATTATTGAAAATAAATTTTTAATAAAGTTTATTGAATATTTATATTTTTATGAGTTGGAATTTCACTATTATTTTTGTCAAGTATCATTTATTCACGCTCTGGTTTTCATGGTTTATCAAGAGTGAATAAAGCAATAAACATATGATTCATTCATAAATTCATATTGGAGGTATTAACGCCACTAATAAATTATAAACATTAAATTTAATTTTTATTTTCTACGTGCAATGTTTCTCGTTTTATCAAACAACAGCTTTTAGTCCACTTAACTATTAAAATAGAGATCGAAAGTAAAGGAAAAAATTAAAACAACGGTTCTTAATTCTCTTTTATCTTTGAATCACTAACACGTCGTTAAAAATCTGAAGCATCTCCGTCTATCGATTACAATGAATCAGCAAATAGACTAATTAGCTTTCCCCGAGTCCCTCGCCCCCAAGCTTACCATTTCCCGCGAAACGCTTATGAAGTCGCGACGCGCCGAAAAAACCCCCCCTCAGGCTAAAGTACACAGCGTTCCTCCTGCGAAAATCCCGCTCTTCCCGAAGAATTCCGAGCCGATTGTCCCTCCTGAAATCGGCTTCGATTTGCATGTCTCCCCTTCGGCTGCCTCGGAGTTTCCTTCGCTGGATTTCTCCTCCTTCGGAGGCTCGTTAGCCGCCGGATAATCTGTCCCTCGCGAACGGCGCGATCGATGTGCGCGGAGGGGTGGAGGGGTGGAGAAGGCTCCGATAACGAATGGAACGGACGGCAGCGGCGTGTATGTATGTGTGTGTGTGTGGATTTGTTTTGTTTTCTTGCGGTTGGGGAGAGGAGTATTCATTGCCCAGATAGCGGATAATGTCGCTCGGGCGTAAGGAGGATAAGGAGTTGTTGTGCACTTGGGGGGTAAGGTAATGCTGAGGGGAATTATGCTGATGCGACGAACGCTGTTTCGGCTAATTTTGTGTAATTGACTGCTGCTTCAGCCGAAGTGTCGATTGGACTGAGATGCCGGAGGGTCTGACGAGGTTTGAATAGATAATTTAGGGAATTAAGACGTCTAAATATTTATTTGAGGAACACTGAACGTAAAAATTGCTGTTATTATATTATGTAATGAAAATTTGTCAGTCTTTAAAATAAAAGAAATTTTTCGTTTATCTAATTGTAATTGTTAAAATTGTCGGCTGTTTTCTCACTTTTTAACTTGAATAAACTACTGCAACAACATTTTGAAGTGCAGCAGAAGTTACATTCTCACTTAGTCCTCTTTCATAAATTATTCATGACTTTACACGTACACTAAACCTCTTCCTCCAGTAGATTACGACACTAAACTCAAAAATCCTCCCCATTCCACGGGCATAAAATCTCCTCCAAAAAAAAAAAAAATCGAATTAATTACCGCCCGTAACATAACTCCTCAAACCTTATCCCGACGACGAATCTCGGCAGACCTTCTCCCGGCAATAATAACTCGGCAAAGATTCAGCGAGTCGCGTAAACAGAGATTTCCAGCCGGGGGAGAGTCGTTAGTACTCCCGACGAATCCGGTTAATCGTGCGAAACTTCGCGGCTGCGAGTTCGCGCCCTCTGGCGGATGGTAATTGCTCGGCGAGATACCGATCTCGGGACGAAAGGGTCACTGGCTTCGACAGGCTGCTTCGCTCCCGTTTCTGGGGGATCGGGCGAAGGGCCGATTTTCGACTTCGCCGGGCGACGCGGTTGTTTCAATAAATATTTTGCGGCGCGAGAGCCATTAATCATCTGTTCGGAGTCTGCTTTTTTTTGGGGGGGAGCGCAGTTTTTTAATATAGTGTACATCGTACACGAAGTTTTGGATTTACGAAGATATTTATTGCTTGTTTTGCATTAATGTTCTTAATTTTTACTATGTAAATGTAAATGGACATTATTATTTCTAATCCAACAAGACCAAAAACACGCAGAAAACCCCAAGTATTTTAAAAAAAATCACCTCCCCGCCGCCCGGCGAAATTCAAAGTTACCTCCCCAGCTGGCGAACGAAAGCAGAACAAAGGGTCAAAATTAGCGAATCGCCGATATATACGTAACCCGGGTGACGCATAAATCAGGGGGGAAGGGGTTAGGGGAGAGAGCGAGGCCCCTTCGACCAGGCTCGAAAGATGGCAGCGCGTCAAATGCGCGCGGCAGGTGTTCCACATAGATAGCGGTCCTCCGCTGGCACCGAGCCAGCCAAGGTGCCACGCGCACCTTCCTATATCCGCATTCCCCGCTATCGATCCTCCGCCTCCGCCTCCTCCTCCTCTCTGTTCGCCTTCCTCCCTTTCCCCCTTTTTTAGGCCTATTGTTTCTTTACGGCTGCAGGCCGATTTTTTTTTTCGTTTGCCGCCTGACGCGACGTTTCTTCGGGCGTCGATGGTGCGTGGAGGTACTGGCGATGACCGGCTATTGAATAATAAGCAGGCGAAGTGACGAGGCGAGTTTGGTGACCGAGGGTTTGCTCCTTTTTTCGTCGAGGTTCGGGTGGTGTTTTGTTACTTGTAGATGTGCTTCGAGGTGGTTTGAGCTGATTATAATTTTTATTGTAGGATGTACTTAAATGGGAAATTTTGTTTACTTTAAACGGTTCGAATAATGATTAAATAAACCTTCTGAAACATTTCCCCGAAATTATTTATTTTTATACTCAACTAATAAATGTTTCTTTTAAAATCCACAGTTGCCCAAAATTAAATTCCGCAGTAAAACAAAAAAATATCCGCCGCGCCGCCGGCCAGTTTGAACACATCGCCTTTAAACCGCTTGTAACTCGCGTTTAATAAATGAACGCGGCAGAAGACATTATTAGCCGCGGTTAAAACGCCGGCCCATAAATAAATTCGGCAAAAGATGAAATTTAATTTCGCCTCTCGCGGACTTACACTTTGTTCCTCCGCGTGCGCGCGCGGGCGCATAATGGCGCGCTCGCGCGCAGTTTGTATTCTAATTAATTAATACCGAAAGCGCGCGGTCCCGGGCAATTAGCGAACTAAGATCTCGCGTCGCGAAGCCGCACCGAAATCTTCGCGAGAACTTTCCGCGGGTAAATATTATAACCCCCTGTACCCTGGCGGACGTTCGAGGGGAACTTAGGCATTGGACATTTTTGCAGACGGCTGACGGTGTTTGGCTGCCGGTTTTCTTTGGTTTAGAGTGGATTTTTGATTAGCAGAGGCTGATTACTGAAGCATTAATGGGTTCCTTTATGTTTAAAGTGAGTGACTTGGGGAAGCGATTTATGCTCGTACATTATGCAAGAGAAGCTTTTGTAAAATTTAACTGATTTTAATGCAATACGTATTAATTTTTCATAAATGTTACAATATAAGAGGTTTTAATTCAATATTATGTATTCATTTTGCAGGAAATTCTGTTTATTTATGAGATCACGAAATTTGGATCATTCGAAATATATTTTATTTTTTTTGACAAATAAATAAAGTTGTCTAATTTGAAAGAAAGTGTACAAACCACAGTATTTTACATTCCTCGGAAGATAAATTAGAAATCCTCGAATCCCGAAGCTTGACTTCCAAAAATTTCAATATTACAACAGGGTAATTTGCCACGGTAGCTGCAAAGTATACCTTACCGAAAAAGTCGAAGATCCAAGGAACGGGAGACAAACGGAAAGCCGCAAGGCAGCTGCGCGAGAGGGTGGAATCCCCGGGCGTTATCCTGGAGATCGGACAATCGTTCTAGGAACCCGAAGGAGGTGGATGGGGGAGGGGGGGGGCAGAGAGAGAGAGAACGAGAGATCGCAGGGGTCGCGCGCCAATTCCTTTTCCGAAATCTACGAGAGAGAGAGAGAGAGAGAACACCTGCCCCGGAAAAACGAAGGCGCGCTCTCGCGCTTTGCTCCTTTTTCGATCCGCCGGTTATCGGCTGCTCCTCGATTTATTTCGCGAAGCCCCCCCCCCCCGATTCCAATTGCCGCGCGCGCGCGCCTTTGCTTTTCCTTATCGTCCTTTTTATACGCTTCCCGATTCGAGAGCGCGGCTTTCTTTTTTTTTAGTCATTGAATCACCGGAAAGCCTCGTTAATATACTAACTGCACGGGTTCGCGCCGCCGGTGCGCCGGAGGAAAAAGCTTCGGGGGGGAGTTCGGCTTGTTTGTGAAATTATAACGGGCGTGTAGATTGAATTTTTTGTCCGGGTGTTTTGTGGGAGGTAATTCGCGGAGGTTTTGCGCCGGCTTCGAAAAGAATGGCTTAAAATCGATAAACATTTATTGTAGGCTGCTAAATTACTTTTTGATTGAGTCTATAAACATTGCGAACCGGTGCAGCCGAATCATTTTTTGTTTATTTTAGAAACGATTTTTATCCACTATTTCTAGCTGTTCGCTGACTATTTTCAACAATTAGGTCACGGCTGATTGGAAAATGTGGTAGAAAACGTTTCAGTAATGAGCCAAAAATAGATTACCTCTGCCAGGGTAACTTTAAATTTTTCTTTTTTGTTAAAACATTCTTTTTATGTCTCGATCTTTTTAAAAAAATTTGAAGGCTGCACCGCAAGTTGGAATGGTAGCTTTCGTAGGTTTTCGAGTACATTCATGTTGGCAACATCTAATGCGAAAAAGCTTTTTTCAGAATTATCTAAAGCATTCACCAATATATTTTGCAAAATTAAATGTTTAAAAAAAAACAATAAAATATCTATCAATATTTTAAAAAAAATTTTAGTCAAAAAAATTGCATTTTAGCTCCTATTTGCATTCACATATTCAGATAAGGTTTCCGAGTAAAGCGTTTATATCAAATCTAATGGTTTCCGAAGGCCAACACGTTGCAGCGGCAGCCGAAACTGTTGGGAACAACCTGATTAAGTATACGGCGCGAGCGAGTGCTAAGGTTAACTAAAACGGCAGGCGCCATTAACTATCCTGAATATTGCAGGCATCGGCGCTCTGTCTCGAGAGATTTAAGTATAATACCGTAATATTTCATGAACAGACATTCGTACACATTAAAATTAATGCGGCTCGAGTCAAATAAAAAAAAAAAAAAAAATCTAAACAGACGCTGCCGCCAGTATTGAGCTGCGAAGTGAAAAGCGGCTCTCTCGCATTTCCTTTTATATTAGTAAACTTTGGCGCGTCTTTCGCTTGCATAAATACGAGGCATCGCGGATTTATCGCACTTTAAATATTCCGCCTCGCGCCTCTCTTTTTCGTAGTTTTTGTTTTTTCGTTTTGGCATGAATTGTTGCTGATTTCTGTAAATAGAAGGAAAACTATTTTATTTAGGAATTGAATTTCGAGCTCGGATTATATTTGAAATAAACAGTTTTTCTTCGACGAATTAAAAAGCAGAATTAACTTTTATTCTAGCTGAATAAACAAAAGGCGTATCGCTTTTATGGATGCGATTGAAAATTGGCGAGGATCGAGTATTGAGCACTTTATCTTTGCGAGCAGCGAATGTCTGACTGTATCCGCACCTTTTCCACTCGAGTGAACAGTTTGCATTTTAAAGGTAGTCTATCAACTGGTACATATTTTTCTCAATTTTTCTGGCACAGACAGTGAATAGTGCTTTCAACATATGTTATTTTTTTTGAAACTATGCCTGGTTTTGACTTTAATGGCATAGTAGTACAGTTTTCATAAGGGTTGTAAAACTTTCAATTTAGCAAGAAAAAGAATGGGTTTTGTAATTTTTCGAGTGCGATTCATACGAAATTTATATCTTTTTTTAAAAGATTTTTGTATAGTATTGTCCCGACCTTACTAATTTTCAAATAAAGACAGAAAAATGATAAAAGTCTAAAAATATGACCTAAGATTCAAATACTATTAATATTAAAAGAAGAGTTATTGTGAGAGGTTTTATGATTTATATGCAATTATTAAAATTGCAGTTTAATATTTTAAAAAGTATCTCCTTGTTTTCCTGACATTTTTCAGCATTTCATAAAAGCAGCATTTTCTCAACTTGGAAAACTACTAAATTAAAATCTTATATCCTTAAATTGTAAGACTTTTTTTAACGATAACCTGCGTTAAATATAGAATGTTTCCATTTTAATTGTCGTACTCATAATAGCCAATAATAAAATTCTATCCAACGCAAGCTTTTACGATGATTGAAAAAATTCATTTTTTATCTTTCAACAATCTACTCCTCTAACTTTTACCCAAAACCTCGTTTCGGCAAAACAAACAACTCCAAAAACTTCTCACTTCCGCCGTCCGACTCGCCATTTTATTCATTCACTATTCAGCAAAGAACTTTCAATCCCGGCCGACATGCATCGCACTTCCCATAAACTCGAAAAAGCAAAGCAAGCCGCTCCGTCACCTAAGGAATCTCGATTCTCTCGCCTTTTGCCCGGCACGTGTCTCCGATACACGTAGGTGACATCGGCTAAATGACGGTGGCGCCGCCGCTCCGCGCCGGAAGCGCGGGGAAGGAAGAAGAGATGTGGAGCCTGCTGGGGATTAGAGGAGTTCATTTCGTCTATTGCCTCGCTGCTCCCGATCTATCGAGAGGACCAATCAAGTGGACTTACCGGCCTCCGGGCTGCCGTTAGGCGACGCTTATTTCGTGTCCCGGACGGTAGTTACCTTTTATGCGACGGAGATTCTTAGGGGCTTTTTAATCCGGTCGCCTTTGGTGGACGAGTAATTCATTTGTGAAATTATGTTGTTCTGTTTATGCTTTTTGTTGGTTAAAGATTTTTCAACGAAATGCTACTTCTTAAAATTACTTTAAAGAGAATTATTTTCAGATAATGTACGTAAGTTAGTGGGCAAAAATAACTTCAATTAACAGTTTAAAGAAGAGTACGATTGATAAACGATTCTTTTATGCAGTGCTTTGACTGTATTTTACATTTTTACGGTTGTTTGCCAATAAAATCTTTTGCAATCTTTTTTTAATAAACAGATTGATCAATTTATCGCCGCGTGCTTTCGTATTTATGAATATTTGACATTTTTTACGAAGCCATAAATAATTACGCAGAACGACCACTCAATTTCTTTTACATTCATTTATCTGCCTTCAAATTTTAAAGCTGTATTTTCAAACGAACTTTATTAACAAATCCCCACGCAGACTCAGCCTCAAAACGCAATTAAACATTAGCCGCTGAACTTTATTTCAGAAACCGAACGCGGAAACGCGGAAACCATGCAACGCACCATTCCCCCCCGAAAATGGCGCGCGATTCCGCATCGATTCCAAACAAAATTAGCATGCCGGGGGCTGCCCCCTCCGAAATTCGCCCGGCATTCTTAAAGCTCCGCCGGTGCAGCCGTTCGCCGCCGCCGCCTTAATGCTCCCGCGGCGCGCATTCGGGGCCAGCTAGGCGTGCGTTTCGGCGCATCGCTGAATCTATTTACCGGGGCGCTCTCGCACTCGAGTGCCCCGGGAAACAATCTCTCGAAAAAGTCGCTCGATTTTCCCATCCCTCCCCCACGGGCCGCGGGAGAAGCTGCGCGCGGGGGGAGCGGGGGCGTAACTTTGCGAGTAATTGCTTTATCAGAAACTCATTTGGAGAGGGCTGCGAGTATGACTGGGTGCGCGGGCTTTTATGGGGGGGGGGGGGTTTCGAGGAATTAGCGGAGAGTGTGTAAAAAGGGCTTTCGGGGCTGATAAACGCCGGAAGGAAGTGCGTCGGTTAGATTGTTGAAGGTTTTGAAAGGTTTGCGAAATTAGTTTTGGAAGAATGCGGGTGAAATTTTGTTGAAGGATTTAATATTGTTTGCATTGCCGTTAGAGGTGAGCTTTTGCCTACGTTTGAAATCAGCTTGAAAATATGGATTTTGAAAACTCGTTGCTGCTTTTACTATCGAAGAAACATTATCAAACTTGATATAAATTAAAATATCAGCGTACAACAGAAAATAAGGGTTTGCACAAATTCCTATTACACTGAGAGAAAAAAAGGAGTAAAAATTACTATTCTGTATCATAACTTGAGATATGAGAAGAAAAAAAAAGATTTTTGCTAAACTGAATAGTAAATATTAAAGCCGAAAATTGTAGATACGAGAAGAAAAATAATATTTACTATTCATGAATAGTAAATATTGTTTTTTCGTCTTTAATATTTACTATTCAAATAGTAAAAATCTTTTTTTTTCTTCTCATATCTCAAGTTACGATAAAGAATAGTAATTTTTACTCCTTTTTTTCTCTCAGTGTAGTTATATGCATTTTAAGAATAAATTTATTAATATAGAAGTAAAAAAATGATTTAAAACCGTAACTCGATTCAACAGTCAACCCGAAAAAGTCAATTATTTACAACTGGATTCACTCGGAAAGCAATAAAGTCGTCCCCGTGACTGAATTTCGAAGTCGGTCAATTTCCAGGCGCGAAAAAGCAAGGAAGCCGTAACTTCGAGTCGAAAATTCGAGATTACCGATACGACGACAAAAAAGTCGCGCCGTCGCTGCTTAATTCGGTTTTGTATTCGCAAGGAAAAGTTTTTTATGCGGGAGACTTTAAAGGATTCGTCTCTCTTTAAGCAGTTAATGTCCATGACTCGGATCGAACGAGTGTTTAAGGTAATTGAGTTTAAATTTGTTCTCTTCCGCCTAAATTTACTCGCGATTGAATTACCCTCTGCTTTATCGGAATTTGCGAGCGAATAATGATTTTTTATCAGACGGAATTTTCTAAAATATTTAATGATTTGACGGAATTTATTGAAAATTTGAAAAAGCTTTTGTCTGTACTGCAGCATTATATATTCGAACAGATAAACAGATCGTGGTTCTATTCATGAGTTCTGTAAATAAATTGAATAATATAAATAACGAATTCTGTAAAAAACTTTAGACGTTTCGAAAAATATAAATCTTTACTCTAAATTCAAATAGAATATTAAAAAAAAAAAAAATTCAATTTAATTAAAGAAGCGCCGCTCAAAATTTGAATAATTCAAAGCAACTGTCCAGTAAATTCTCACTAAATAAAATTAAATAGAAATCTACCATTTTCAACCTTTATATTTAAATGCGCGCTAAAAATCTATCCAGGAGTCTATAAATTTTGCAAGAACAGGCCAAAAAACTACTTTGGAAAACCTCCTGCATCGCGGCAGTAAATCGCTTCCCAGGTCCTCCTCCTCCCCGTCGCATCTTAATCAAATTCAGCGTGTAAAAGCAAACGCACTCGAAATACAAATCGACTCAATTAGAGTTTATTTCTTTATTTCGCGACTTGTCCGATATATACATATATATATATGTTTCAGGACGGGGAGAGAAGCGGTTCTCCGGCGTTCGTTTCGATTTCATTTCATTCACTTGGCTCTTTGTTCGGCGCAAAAGCGCGCACATGCCAATTACAGAGAGCCCATGAGTCGGAAAAATTGCTGATCTCCGGCGGACGAGACAAACAAACAAGCCGGACGCGCTACTGTATACGTGCGATTGTGAAAAAAATCGAGAGAGACGTTATGAATGTATTGAAATATTTTTCGCTCGATCTCTCTCGATTTTGTTTTACGATTACTTTTATTTCCATTACCGCGTCGATGAGAGATTTCGATGCGGTTCCGCTTTTTTTGGGGGGCGGGCTTTTTTTTGTAATCAGAGGATTGCTCGGACGGGAGAGGGAAAGAGAGGCTTTTTGGGGGGAATTACGGTTTATTAGCCGGCTTTCGCACTTTATTAACTAAATAGATTTGCGGTTTTACGCGGATAATTGCCCAAGTGCTTAATTCGCTTTTGATATATTGTTTGCTTGAAATCCATTTGCAAAAGCAATGTAAAATCAAATTCTAAAAACGAAATTGCGGTGAATAAACTTTTCAGCTAACGATCGCGAGTCTTATAATATATTTACGAGATTGTGTTAAAATATAGTTTGGTATAATTTATTTCCATATAATCGATAAAAATTTAAGAATTAATGACGGTAAGCATATATTATCATACTAGTTGTATTAAAAACATTTCAAGATAATTCAAATAAACTCCATTGACAAAACTCACCTTGATGCGCAAGAGATGCTGCAGACTTTGTGCTTGCGTGAAGTTGCTGGTCGACGCGTTGTCCGTCATGAGACGCGCGACGGCAATCACGTTCTCCTTGGTTATGTTGTACAGGAAGAGCGTGCATATCGTCTGCAAAAGAAAATCCAGTATTGTTTTAAATTCTATATCTCAAACTCAGTTCGTATCTCTCTGCAGTGGATCATTGAATGGGAAGGAAGCGAAATTCGACAATTTCGACCTAAATAAGTTGGGTGATTTCGGTAGTTTATTGTAAAAAGAAATTTGAATGGGCGCAGTATAGCCTATTATATTTTAATGGAGTCTGTAGAATTCAAAATTTTGCCAATAGTTTTTTCTATTTTAAAAGTTTTATTCCAATGAAAATGGGCTTTTCGGGCGGGAAAAATAATTTTAAATATTGATTATTGAAATCGCGCAATTTCATTTAAAGAATACTTTTTTAATTAAGATAAAACTTTATTTTGTAAATAATAAAATGAATATGCATGCACGTGATATTCTGTGAATCGAATGTTTAATCATAAAAAATGTAGTTGCACTCTAAACATTAAAAAGTTTTTGGAGGAAATGCAGACGAGATTTAATTATCCATTGGCCACTGCATTGGGATTGAATAAATTTGATTAAATACAGATTCGAGTTTTGAGTCAAATTATTTTAATTTAATTAACACGTTGAAAGAAAAACTTTGCATCACAATAACTTACTTCCTCCTTCGTAAACACAAAAACTTTATAAAGATAATTAAAATTTCACAACTACAGAATTAAATAATGCGAATAACGCTTTAAAAGCCAACAGAGGAGTGATTAATTTAATGGAAGCTCAAGTACGGCATACCTGATTATTGACTTCCTCCCGCATGAAGCTGTCGAGGGAAGACACGGCATCCACCACAGTGAGGTTATTGTGAGGCTTGAGCAACTTTTCGTCGGTCTCGCTGTACCCGAGGAACATGAAGACTCCGTGCGGTATATTATACGCATCTGTTGGAAACAACGCCGCCTTGTATAAACACACTCTCTCTCTCCCCCCTCTGTGTACTCTCGACTTTTTTTTAATCCCGCCCCGCAACAATAACCGGCGCTCCTCCTCGCGAAGAAGCTTGCAAATTTTTCGGGAAGCCGCTCGTATCGGCTCGGATAATAATCGAGATTAATAATTGCGTTACGAGAACGAGAGGCGTATCTAATTTCGCGGATAAACAGACGGGGGGGAGTCGGGATGATGATGTTCCCGAAAATTCGTGACTTTTAATTACACATTCGCCGCGCCTTTTTGTTTTGCCATAACATTTGTTTTTTTGCACCCGGCGCGCGCGGCAGTATTTTTATTTAACATCGGAAAATAAAGGCCTGCGGATCCGTGTCGGTTTTAATTGGATTTGACTATTATACTAACGTGGACGTCGGACGCGAAAGAAAACAAAAACCGTCGGGCGCAAAAAAAAAAGGCCGGGGATTGTTATTCCCTGATGTTCTACTCTATGCGTGTATCGATTCGACGTAAAAAGTAAAGCCGGAACGCTACGTGGAAGTAAAAGCGAATAACGTGCAGACGATAGTTGGACTTTTAGGCAAAAATAGATTGGTTTGATCGTAAAACGAGGAATGACCGGAAATTACTGCTTCCTGAAAAGTTCCAACTACCTGCGCGTACTTTCATTTAGTTCAAAATTTAAATAATTTCGTTTTTTTTTTTTTTTTTTTTTTTAAAGAGCTCGTAAAGGAAAATATTTGCCGATGTAATGCTTTTCCCTTTCGTGTTACTCGGCGATTTTTAATTAATAATTTATTAATTAAAATAAGCCGGAATTAACAATGTGTGTTGAATGTTTAAGAATTTAATAAATTAAAATTGATGGGTTTAATTTTATAAAGCGCAATACACCGGAAGCTTTGTGGAAAAAGAAATTTAAAAATTATCTTTATGTTTATTACCCCACGGAAAAAGTTTTATCAAGTTTTATAGATTCTCAAATCTATAGAAAAAATTATATTAAAATTTCTCTAATATAAAAGTAAGAATTTTTTTTTATTTTGTGACAAGCCGCGTTTTATTTTATTTTATATTGAATTACTTAGCTTAACTATAATCCAATAATGCTTTAATTAAATTGTCGAATGTGCATGTTAAAAAAAATTAATTGCTTTTATTTAAAGCGTACTTTCCAGAGCTTAAATAAAGACTACATACGTAGGTTAAAATAAAATATTCCAAAATTAACGTTTTATTAAATTGCGAGATCTAAATCAATGAATGCCGTATTTCTAAATTCACGATGTTGATAATTCTGAAATAGATATAAAATTGAGAACGAATTTCCCACTTTCGTAAGACTACTATTAAATAAAATAGGCTTAAATACTTAACAAGATATATAAAAGACTGCCCTACAGTTCCATTTAACAAAGTTTATTAAAAAAAACCTATTTCAAAAATAGTTCCTCCCCGTCGATCTCCATCAAAGAAGCCAAAAACAAAAAGTCGAACCCGATAAATTTCAGCCTAAATTCCCCGGCATCTCGGCGACGAAAACTAACGAAGGCTTTACCTGGAGAGGGCCGCATGCATATGAAGCGGCCGCTGTAGCAGAGGCAGCGACCCCTGTAGGCCTGATAGGCCGGGGCCGCGTGATTGTAGAAGGCGAAGTCCGTCTTGCAGGGCGACGAGTCGACGCAGATCGTCTGGCAGGTGAGGGTCTCCTCCAAGTTGCACTGGCAGAGGTCCGAGCACTCCGAGCCGTCCTCCCGGTAGAGCTGTTTCACAGAAATCAGGGTTAGCGGACGGAGGTTTTAGAGCATTGGGAGGTGCTCCTTTGGTGGGGACGAAGGTGGCTTTAGAAAGTGTTGCGATCTAGGTTTTGCTTGGCATGTTTATTGGTTAATTGCGGTTTTTGTCATCGTTCGAATAATTAGGTGCAAAATTATTGTCTAATGAATTAATTTTAAAAAAGAGAACATTGAGTATAAGGCATGGCAAGATTTAAAAATGTAATTTTAAAAAATTCGAACAATCTCTGAGCTTTCGCTCCTTTAACCGAATGAATGGCATGAGCCGCTATTTCGATTATTTCTAAGTAAATTTAAAACTTTCATAATTCAAATTTTAATATCGTACTTTAAATTGCATTAATAGTTAACACTCGAAGGAATTTATAATATAATAGGAAATTCCTTATCGACGTCTCCGAGTTAAGGGGAATAGATTATAACGCTTTAATTTCTTCCTTTTTTAATGTGCAGCTTTGAGTCGAAGAGATCGATAAGGAATTTCGCATCGTATTATAATATTGAAGCTAATTGAGAGAATAATTTAGCGAAAAATGTATAAAAGATTAAATATCGAAATATATTACTTAATTAAAAACAGTCAATATTCCATCAAAGGGCGTAAACTTTTAATACTATATATAAATGATTATTTAAACAACTTCCGTAAAGACAATATTGCTCAATTTTATTAAATAAAACGCTGAATGATAATGCAAATTAAATAATTTTCATGTTATATCACAAAAAATAGTTTCACTATTCGTAAAGATTTAATTGTGTTGGATCTGAAAATGTCTTACAATTTTACATTTAAATAAAATTAATGAATAAAATCTCTGAGCTGTTAAAATAGTTCTTCGAAAACTAATTAGAAAAACAAAAGGCAAGAGGTTATCCCATCGCTGAAAATCAGGTTCAGAACTGTACTTATAGTCAAGAAGCGCCTTGAACCCATTCACTCCCATCTAGCAAATAGCCAAAATTGGGAGTGATTGTATCCCATAAATCAGCGCGCAACCATTCAAATTCCAGTTCAATGCGCCCTCAATTTTAGCGGAATTCAGTGCGGCACCTCACCGATAAGAAAGCCATATTGCCCAAGAGGAAGTGTGACTCACCCTCCTGACTTTGCCGACGCGGATGTACTGGTCGGACTGGTGGGGTTTTTTAAGCACGCAGAAACCTGCAACAGAAGCGCAACAAAAGACATGAGCAAGAGAGAGAAAGAGAAAGAGAAAGAGAGAGAGAGAGAGAGAAAGAAAGCGCACGCAGCGGAAAAATACCGTATTATCCACCGCGCGCCGCATTTGCTTACTTTGCGCCTTTCGCCCGCTTGCTTTTGTTCGGCAAAGTGGCTTTTCCGATTTTCGCCTCTGCGCGCTTTCCTTCCTTCTTCTTCTTTTTTTTTTTTTTTTTCTACCCACCCCGAGTCTGCGTTCGCGGTTCGGCCTCTTTTTCGTTCGCCTCCCGTTTTGCGCGGCTGTCTTTCGCGGCGCCGGAACAGTTGTTCTCTTTTTCGAGAGACCGCGAGAGAGAGAGAGAGAGAGAGAGAGAGAGCTGGCTTTGATTTGTTTTCGGGCTTTTGTAAGTTTTTAATGAGTTTAGCGGATTGGGAATTCCGCGCTTTGATTTTCACGGGGAAAGGCGGAATTTCAGTTATTTTGGTGTTTCTTGGGTTTCGTTAAGTATGTAATGTGTAATCTAACGTTTTTTCAATCGTTCATTAGTTGCTTTTAATTTGATTTTAAGGTTTTAAATATGAAAATTTCTTTGAATTAAAAAAGACAATGAAATTATGGTTCCACTTAGTCAACACATTTAAAGAAAAAAAAAAAACATTTTTCCATCATCTTCATAGGAACATAGCACACCTTTCCCCATTTTTCAAATTTTCCATTTCCCGAGCACACTTAAAAATGAAGCAGCGCGAAATCCCCTAAAAATTAAGTAATTTCAAGCCCGAGGAAAGAAAAAAAAAAGCGACAAATTTACATAAGCCGCGTTTGCCTCCCTTATCGCCAAACCCTTACAGCCATTCCGCCCGAGCAAACTGCACACTTGGCTCCGAGCGAGTGCCAAAAAACACGAAAAGAAACGATTCGACTCCGTACTCCCGCCTCTCTCTCTCTCTCTCTCTCCCCGGGCTGTCTTGTTCTCCTCTCTACCTTCCGCCTTTCCCCGACGGCGCGCGACAAAAGTACAATCGAACCCCGCCGCCTACCGCCGCTGCCTCGATCGAACGATCAAAGGAGCGCGAGTCGCTTGTCGCACTCGAGAAGTGGAATGTCGCGGCTGTCGTCGGGCCGTAGCGGGTAAAGGCCTTTTGCGATTCTTTATTCGAGATTTTAATGAGCGCGGAATGCATTTTTATTTTGACGTTTGTGACTTGCGTCGAGTTTATTTGTGAGTCGGAAAAAAATGTTTCAATTTCGACGAATGATTGTGTTTCTGACAGTTTTTAGTTTGCACAATTTTTAGCAAATTTAATAAGTTTTATTTATTTAAATATTTTTAAAGCGAAGTTACTTGTGAGAAACACGCCAACGAAACATCGTATACGTCCCGACGGCTATTCGCGGTACTAATTGACATTTCCATTTTGCATTTTTCGGCGCAACTCGTTTCAAATTCCGCATCCGCCTCCAAAAAATTCCCCAACCACGTCCTCGAAAAAATTCGCCGTCGCGAAGCACGAAAGCTCATGAAAGCGGCGGAGGGGGGGAGACGATTGAGCTCGGGCCAAAAAAGCGTGTCGCCGCTCCTCCCGGCGGCGATTTCCAAGTCTGATTCTTTGATTGCTCGGCGCTTTGCGGCCGTGTCTTGTAGGTGATTATCGGCTTTGCGGTCAGTCGCGGGGCGCGCTTTCAAGCCTCTCTCGCGCGACGAGCGGCCCCTTTTTTTCCTGCCCCAAAGGCTATCGGCTATCGGAATCCGATGTTCTTTTATTGTTCCGCGTTTACACGTTCCCGGAGTTTCGGTTTGTTTAGAGCATTGTTCCCGTATTGCTCTCGAAAGCGGTGTGTTGACGGAAATTAAATGCGTGACGCGAATGAAATTTCGATGGATATGGAGAGCTTTGTTTGATTATGTACGGCGTTGTGCTAGTTATTTTGAAAACGAGATTTTGAATAATGTAAAGACTGGAGAAAAATTAATTTTTTTTTTTTAAGAAAGATTATGATTATTATTTTTTAAAATATTTATTAATTAAAATAAATCTTCGTTCTAAAATCGACATTTCGATTAGACGACCATAAAAATGAATTTCATTTTCATTTTTATTTCATTTTCATTTTCATTTCATTTCCCTTGTCATTTCATTGTCATTTTCATTTCATTTTCATTGATGTTACCGTTTGGAATGATCGATAAACACTTGCAAGTTTAAAATATACATTTTATTTTTAATTTAGCTTTGATGACTTTCATAGGTTCTAGAACTCTATTAATTACTATCCTAGTTGCAATATTTAACTAGATATAATAGTTACATAATTCAGTATTTTTTTCCATACCGCTTTGTAAATAAGCATTGCCAAAATAACATTTCCTCTAAAGCATTAAATTTATTTATTTATTTACTTGAATTACATTTATTTAACGCTATAGAATTCGCTCCTCTAAAGCGCGGATTTGCATTACAAATTCTAGAATTCAGAAATTAACAAAGTAAAGTGCATGGACATAAAATAAACAAATCATAAAATCATAAAATATCAATAAATTATAACCCTATTTAAATTTATCAGTTATTAAATGAGAAAATGTAAACTTTGATAAGAGTATTTTAAAAGTTTCACTATAAATAAAATATTCAGAATTCAATTTTCTATCCCTTAAGTGTATTAAAAAAATTCATTGATCCATTTAATTTTAAAAGATCCTTAGGAAAAAAAAACTTTTCTCTGTCACAAAAGCTGTTCTATTTTTCGGAAATGAATTTGCCATTTACTGATTGAACTTTGTGTCTACGCCCTTTGCAGCTTCCAGTACAACTTCCGAGCCCGCTAAATCCACTTTTCGAGTAATTTACTTCGTCAAACGCGATCGCTATAGTCTACGAGCGAAAAACGGCGCGTATTTATTCTCAAAAATCGGCGCTGGCTTTGTTCGTCTCCGCGGCAAGTTATCGTCGCCGGTACACTTTAAATTACGCCGCGGTGCGCCGAGACGCAGCGCTAATTAGGGCGGGAGGCGCAGGAAAAATGGAGGAGAAAAATAAGGGCGCTGGAGAGAGGAATAAGTATACGCAGTTTTCGACGATCGCACTGCGGGATTCCTGCTTTTTTTTTCTTCTGATTGCAGGAAGTACGCAGCGCTGAATTGCGGGGAAATTATTATCGCGAGACGTAATTTGCTGTTGATGGAGTGCAGTTTCAAGAATTTTTCGAGATTTGAGGACTTGTCCTTAATATCATTAATTACATTAAAATTTATTTTTATAATAATTTGCTTTAAAAAAAATCTTTTTATATAAATATCTTTTAGCACAAGAGATCGCTAAAATCTCAGATAAAAAGCACAATCAATTTTTTGAAAAGGTTAATATTCTCTTGGGTATACGACTTAATTGCTTTATAATTTTAAGGTGATGGTTAATTTTCTCATAAAGCGAGAGAATAATTTAAAAATTATAATAATTACATTAATTTTTTGTTAAATTTTGATTTTGAATCAATATTTTTCAGTAAAAAAATTTTGAATTTCGCACGAATGATATTGATATATTGCAACGCTATTGAAACTATAAACGATGCATCATTATTATTTTCCAAAGCTTTATTAACCCCCGCACATCATAACAAAATACCGAAACGCTTCGGCATCGAACCGAGCAAATTGCTCAAAGCCATTTCCGCGTTTCCGCGGCATTTCCCGGCGGCGCTCGCGATCGCTCATTATCTACAAAGCATATCAAAGCAGGCCTCGGGCCGCGACTACTCACGCGGAGGCGGCGTGCTGCTGGTGGTGGTGCTGGGCGTCGTGGGCGCGCTTGTGGTCGTCGTCGTCGTCGTGCTCGGCGTCGTCGTCGTCGTCGTAGTCGTCGTAGTCGTCGTGGTAGTCGTAGTCGTGCTGCTGGTAGTCGCCTTGACCGTCGGCGTCGTCGCGACCACCGTCGCGGTCGACTCCGCGGTCTGCCTCACTGTCACGTCCGGTATGACGTTGTTCTCGTACTGGTGCTGCTCCTCCTCCTCCTCCTCCTCCTCCTCCGGCGAGTTATCCTCCGCCGGCTCCTCGAGTCCGAGGCTCGTCGCCGCGACGAGCGAGGCGCGCGGCGTCGGACGGTAGCCGGGGAGCGTCGCTTGCGTCGGCTGCAGAGTGCTCGAGTGGTGCTGCTTGTTGCGCCGCGCGTGGAAGTCCTTTTGCGCCTCGACTGGGGAGAGAGAGGTTCTTTTTAGATGGTTTTGTAGAACAGTTTGGACATGTTTTACACTTTTTTATTTAAAATAGTAATAAATAAGTAACTTCTTTAAACAAGCATGACCACGTTACGAAGGAATTTTGACCCTGAAGTAAATCTAAAAACGCTGCCAACTGATTTTGGCATAGAGAACATAGAAATAATGAAACAATAAATTTATATTATAAATGGAATGTTATGAAACAATTACTATTATCTTATTTATTAAAAGGTGAAATTTAAGTTAAAATTTACCAACGTAATTAACATTACGTTTTACGTGACTTGGTAAATTAGGAAGTATTATATGGTTTATCAGTTGATTTGCAAGTTACTAAAATTTTATAGTTCGTTCATAAGATTATGAATTTCTCACTACATTACACGGCATAACCATAATACGTTCCTCTAAAGGGGGTACATTAGTTCATCGGATGTCCTGAACTATTTTATATTTGGAATCAGTTAGTGTGGCCAATATTCGGAATGATACGTTTGTTTAAAAATATCGTTAAAATAAAATTTTGACATTTTGAAAAATAACTTAAATGGTAACAAAATCCAAACTAATCGATAAAATTCCTTTAAATTTTCAAGCAGGTTCTTAATACATGTTTATGACAAAAATTTTATCACAAAATAAAGTTTTAATTCAAGTACTTAGTTAGTTGCTCCTCGATTGCCGTCCTAATCCGCACCTGTAAACAAACTCCTTTTTGGAGTTGCGCGGACGGACGGCTCACGACATTTCATCGCAAGCTCTATTCTATTTATTTTATTTATCTGTACGTTTCAGTAAATTTTCTTAATATTACACTTGGGGTTTGTTTATATTAGTTGACGTTAAAGGATAATTATTCATATAAGATTTGAACAAAAAACAGATCAAATGAAAGGAAGTTTAATCCTCTTTCGATTGGTACATTAAAAATTATACCTTTCTTAACTCGTTTAGAAAATATTAATATAAATGCGGAAGAACGTTTATATGCACTGAGCGCTACAGGACTCACAATAGACCGAAACCAGCCGGCAACAAAATACGAGCACGCAGGATCTTAGCGAAACTTACAAAATTACTTGGCAATTTTTTTCTACTGAATATTTTGAGGTTATATT